>CAUYLG010004754.1:0-73613 GCA_963573385.1 Cacajao melanocephalus
TAAAAAAAAAAAAAAAAAAAAAAAAAAAAAACTGGGAAAAATAGGACTCAATAGAAATATGGATGTTTTTACATTATTTTTTATACTTCCTTGAATAATTTAAATTTCTTCAAAACAGAAAAAGGAGAAATAAAGAAAAGCAACATTTTCCTTACTTAAATTCACTCTCTTAAAAAACAAAAATAAAAAGCTAGTGACTCACTAGGGTGCCACTGTGACTACGTGCAACACTGCGCTGGCATGCCCACAGCAAAGGCTTGCACAGATATAAATTAAGTTCGAAATGTCCACAAAGCAAAACTTCACCAGATACACACATACACATACAATCCACATCTCAGAAATGTCACATGCAAGAAGTTCCACCAAAGAGCAGTACAACCATCCAACATAACACTCAGCAGACAGAATAATCAGAAGCCTAGGATTGCCTCTATCCCTCAACAGCTGGCTCACTGCTGCTTCAGAGAGCTTTTTAAAAATTGTATTTAAATACTGCTCACAGACGAAATGTGACACGTCGCATCCGACATTTCACTTTAAGGTGAAGAAAGACTTTCTGAAAAGTGCTGAGCTGGGTACTCTGAACAGAGACGTCCTATTTCTCTCCAACACGATGATGCCATCGCTCAGAGCCAGGCAGAGCACCAGCACCCATCATGCAAAACAGGGGAAAGCCACTCAGGGAAAAGGAGAAAGATTCCTGCTCCCAGGAGAATTCTGCTTTTCCCAACAGTTCTTTCTAGAAGTTGCTCCTAAATGTCTCCAGAAAACACTGTAAGGGCTTGACCTCTGCAGCCCGGGGCAGCCTAGACAGTGGAATCAGATGGACGTGGGTTCACATCCTGGGTCTTCCACTCTCCAGCTGTGTCCTGCTAAGCAAATGATATGAGCTCCCCGAGCCTTGCCTTCCACATGTGGGAAGACCTACTTCCCAAGGACGTGGTGACAGTTAATGAGCTGAAGCATGCTTACCTCCTGGATTATAATAGGCGTTCCATAGTGGCTCCCTTTTCCTTTCCAGTGGGAAAGAGATCATGAATAACGAAGCCAATCTTGCAAGACGTTGAAAAGTAGCACCACAGATGTACTAAACAGGCAATGCGTTATCCATCCTCTTTCTCCCCCAGCTGTAGGAAGACTGCCTGTCTTCAGATTACGGTACAACAGTAGGTGCTAATTGGGTGCTTGTGTTGTACTGGGCCCCATGCTAGAGTCTCTACATAGGTCACATCATTTACAAAAATTGTTACCAATTATTATTATTTTATAGATCTGGAAATTAGTAAATTCAACTTTTTACTGCTACTAAATGAAAAATCGTGTACTTAAACCCACTTATGTGACTCCAGAATCCATGCACCAAATCCCTGAGCATGCAACTGCTTGATTATTGTTAAATGTAAACAAGGGAGGAAATTCTAAAATCACTTTTTGGGAAAAATTGCATCAACAGGGCCCCTCTAGTCAACATGCTATTTTCCTTATGTGAATACTGAACTTTGTTTCTTACTCTTCAAGCTCTAAAAACTAAGCGTCTGACATACAGAGTTGATCAGAATTTCCCTTGGCCAAAGTGAATGCCTGGCAGTTAATAGCTGTAGTCTGACATTGAGCTGCACTTGCTATATCACTTAGGAAAATGCAGTCAATATTAGGTTGCAGAGCTTCCAATTGATCAAGCCAGAAAAAGATATTTACTTCACATCTGCTCATTTTCTTTGCCAAGAAGAAAAGCAATTATCTGCTCCTGTACAAAATACAACAGCTGCTTGGACACAACACACGTAAGAAAAAATGATGATTTTAGTCAGAAACTGGAGATCAAAATGATAAACTCAGCAAACTGAATGAATAATAGATATGGATAGTCAACCCTGTGAAGTATCCATTATTTTCTGCTCTTTAGAAGACAATCATCAATTGAGAAGACTCAAGTCAATTAACAGGTGTGGATACACAACACAGTTTCCCTCTATCGTGGGCTAAGAAAACAAATGCACCAGCAAGGCTCCTGTTAGTTTTTCTTAAATGTGAAAACTCTACAAAACTTCAAAAAATGGGTAAAGAATTTTTTTATATGAGACAACCTCAACAAACAAAATACTGAGCTTTCACAAATATGCAGGATTCAATTATGATAAAAATCTCAGAAGTATCATTTTATAATTCTCAAAAATATAACAACATCAGATGCATTGAATTTTCTCATCTTCACACTTAAATCGTAAGTTCCATCAGGCCTCATGATCAGACTTTCCTACACAGGAATCTAATTCAGATGAACATGCCACCACCCCCTGTTACTTCATCTGCTACACTCCCAAATTCCTCCATGATAGGACTCCTGCCTACCTTCCCAACCTCATCTCCTACTGCTCACGCCCTGAGCTGCTCCTAGTTGCAGGAATTCATGTACACACACACACACACACACACACACACACACACACAGGCATTCTGCAGTTGCACCCCTCTGTGTCTTTGCCCAAGCTATGCTTTCTGTCTGGAGAGACTGTCATTGTCTCATCTGTTAAGACTCAGCTTGAGCCAAACTTGCCAAGCCGCCTAAGGTCACCTCTCCTATGATACCATAATTCTGTGTATATACTTCTAGCATCGCACTTGCCATCCTCAGTGAAATTATCTTTTTATTTGTATGACTTACCCACCAAGATTTAAGCTAATCCATGCTGGGCCAACCAGTCTCTTTTTTGAAAATTTTGAGTCAGGGCACAGTAATTCTAGTCTGTCTCTTACAGAGAATTGAATAGAGAGACTGTATGAAACTGGAACGGAGGCAGTCCTGCACTCATCAAATTAAGAAAATTCCATCTTATTTTTTTTGAGACAGAGTCTTGCTCTCTCATCCAGGCTGGAGCGCAGTGATGCGCTCTTGGCTCACTGCAACCTCTGGCCTCCCTGGTTCAAGCAATTCTCTTGCCTCAGCCACCTGAATAGCTGGGATTACAGTCACATGCCACCACGCCCAGCTGATTTTTGTATTCTTAGTAGAGATGGGGTTTCACCATGTTGGCCAGGCTGATCTTGAACTCTTAACCTCGTGATCTGCCCACCTTGGCTTCCCAAACTGCTGGGATTACAGGTGTGAGCCACTACACCCAGCCTCCATCATTCTTTCTCTATTTTTAAATGATGAGGTCTCA
Organism: Cacajao melanocephalus; assembly: GCA_963573385.1. Lineage (NCBI taxonomy): Eukaryota > Metazoa > Chordata > Mammalia > Primates > Pitheciidae > Cacajao > Cacajao melanocephalus. Next base: position 3,168 of record CAUYLG010004754.1, read on the forward strand.
CACTGTTGCCCAGGCTGGAGTGCAGTGGTGTCATCATAGCTTACTCCAGCCAGGAACTCCTGGGCTCAAGTGATCCTCTTGCCTCAGCCTCCCAAGTAGCTGAAACCACAAGTGTGCACCACCATGGCCAGCCAATTTTAAAAAAAAATTTTGAGGAGACTGGGTTTGTGACGGTTAATGCTGAGTGTTTGTGATGGTTAATACTTGATTGGATTAAAAGATACAAAGTATTAAACCTTGGCATGTCTGTGAGGGTGTTGCCAAAAGAGATTAACCTTTGAGTCAGTGGGCTGGGGAAGGCAGATCCACCCTTAATCTGGTGGGCACAATCTGATCAGTTTCCAGTGAATATAAAGCAGGAAGAAAAACGTGAAAAAGAGAGACAAGCCTAGCCTCCCAGACTACATCTTTCTCTCATATTGGGTGCTTCCTGCCCTCAAACATCAAACTGAAAGTTCTCCAGTTTTGGGACTCGGACTGGCTCTCCTTGCTTCTCAGCTTGCAGACAGCCTATTGTGGGACCTTGTGATCATGTAAGTTAATATTAATAAACTCCCCTTTACATATATATATATATATATACACATATATATATATATACACACATATATATAAGTTTTTAATAAACATTATTAAATATGTCAAAAAACACCTTTTAAAAATTAGTTTGCCAATGTACAACTTTACTACATTATAATTATTAAAGGCAAAATACATGCAAGGGAAAGCTGAATCTTTTTTAAATATTGACATTTTCCATTAATGCATTTGAGCTAAGTTCCAAGGACTTAAGTAGCCAAAAATAAACGATGGAAAAGGAAAAGAGAAAAATGACAAAATGAACACTAGCAAAATTTTCTCCAAAGTCTTTGTAGTCACAAGAGTCTCTCATTATGGTATCTCATTTTAGGTCAACCTCTAACTCTCACACAATTTCTAACTACACACAGGCCAATGGAGTATGGTCATTTAAAAAGAAGAAGAAAACTGACAGTACAGTTCCTAAGAGTTCGAAGATAATAGACTTTCCAGAGAGTAGCAAATGACGTGAGATCAACCAGCTTGTCTCCTATGTGTCACTTCATGGATAAGAAAAACCAAGATCTAGGGAATGAAAGTAATTGGCTCAAGGGACATTGCAAATCAAAATTCAAGTAGGACCCAGTTTTCCCACTGGCCAGCTTTCTTGCACTACCCTGTGCTGTCTCTCATTTCTTTGTCTCTAGCATAACCTGAGAAATAGCTGTTCTCTAAAAAAGAAAACACACACATACACCCCAAAACTAATCAATGACTCTCTATTGTTCAGGTTTTTCAAAAACAATAAGGAGAGACAATGAAAAGAGTTTTTATGCTCAAGACATTCTGTTCTCTTAGTCATCAACCACGATCACATCTACATTTTCTGCTTAACAATATCTGGAGATTGGTATCCGATTTTGACTGATCTGAATAGTTTACCTTTATAACCTTGGCAGTTATAAAGAAGGGAGAAACAAATTATATTGGGGATAAATGCACAACCTCTCCCTGACTCTATATGCCAAGTCAAACTGAACTTTTATCATGAAAGAGACCGCTTTTTAAAATCAAAGCTTTTTTTTCATCATAATTGCAGTGTGGATCATCATTCCTTTCACAAAGTCACACTCCTTTCACAATCACAAAGAAAAATTACTTAAGGAAGCCAAATGAAAACTGAAAAAAAATCTCTGATAAAGACTTAACTGTCAGGAACCAAAAGCTCTACTGTGTAACTCAAACAATGAAATATATTGGTTTTTTTATTAGGTACCTAGAGCATGTCTAGCTCTTAACAAAAGACACAAACATTATTCATTTCTGCCATCCAACTCTGGCTGGCTATTTAGGTTTGGTTGCATTCTTTATTTTTCCAAATTATATATATTAGTTGCCTTCACCTCTTAAAAATCTATACTTACATTCATTTTACCAATACTTATATAGGTTAAATCATTAAGGGCAAATCTTTAATGACAAGTCACTAATGAAGACTGTAGCTTAGGCTGACTTCAAAATCAATATGCATTTTTAAGCTTATATAGAAAGTTATAAAGATCATAGCTTGAATAATATAAATAGTATCAAAAATTCATAAACCTACAAAATGAAACACATCCTCCCATATGACTATAAGCTCATCTATCTAAAAAGCTAGTAAAATAAGTCTTTATTATTTGCTTTTCAACCTAATGATTTGTTTATGGAAGTGATGATCATCATTCGACATACATCAAAAATTATTTTAAAAGATCAGCTGTTAGTCTCAGAAACTAAGAACAACTCTGTGTGCCTTTTGAGACATCTTATAACAAGGATGGCATTCATCAGTTAAGAATTAAGTATTATTGTAAAGATTCTATTATCCTGTTAACCTTTGATGGACAGGAATGTTTTTCTCTTATAATCTATTTCCCTCTAAAATATTGTAAGCTTATAAAGTGAGGTAAAGTAACCAAATACCATAAAGTCAAACAAACACTATACAACTTTCCTTCATTGACAAGCAAAGAAAAGGTGAATGCTGTAAAAAGAAAAGCTTTCTAAACAGTAATTCTTCCACATTGGCTTTGGCATAAAATAAACATGGGAGAGAGGAGTTAAATCCTAGCACTACCATTTATGAAAATCTACAATTAAGAGCTATTGTAAGCTGTTTTATGTAATACCTCATTTGTTTTTCGCAATAATCTCATGGGCTAGGCCATGGTACACACAAGGAAACTGAGACACAGAGAGTGTAAGCAAACTGCAAAAGATCATATGGCTGGTAAGCAATGGGAGCAGAATTAGAACCCAGGTGCTCTGGTAGGAGTCCATGTTCTTTACTGGTAATGTACACTGCCAACCTCATAGGTTTTGTAAGAATTAAAATTGTAAGCCATCTGTAAAATTTGAAGCATGGTTCCTGGCCATTGGGAGTGCTATAGTGGTACTGATAATGTGGACCATGATCAAAATTATGATCATCATGCTTGCTTCTGAATTTTAAGAGAATTTTCAAATCATTTCCATTTCTAAAATTCTGGTTTTCTTCTGATGGATAAAATATCCTTCCAAACCTCTTGAATTGTTTTTAAAAAATATTTTATTTAAGCAATGTCTATCTTTAAGGTTCTGTTATATTGAGTCTATAATACATAGTACCAGATCAAAACCTGTGCCAGACAATTTTCTGAGCAACAACCCAGAAAGCCCACCAAATTATGTGAAACCACAATGATCTATTACTTGGCATAGAATAATGTTCTCATGAAAAAATTATTTATATATCCCCTGAGTGTTTACAATGTTAAGACGAACTGATAGAGCTTTTATTACAATCACTCCACAAACTGTCAGTAGGTTACATTAAAAAAGATAAAGAGAACAAAATTAAACTGGTTGACAGTAGCATTAACTAAAAGATATCAGCAGCTAACTCCCTGCAGCACCGTAAGAGCACTAGCTGCGTTCTGCAAAAGAAGAGAGCTGTTTGGTGGCCTTAAAGTCAGCTGCCACTCTATTACCCACCCAGGCCAGGGGTTGAGTATTCCATATGGTGTCTGCTGAGCTGATGGAAAGCCATGAGACCTGAGATCCTCTTTCAACAGCCTATTGTGACAGTGATGAAATTGCATGCCAACCAGAAATGCCTATGTTCTGATAGTGTTCTCTTTCAACATATGTCCTTGTGCATCCAGTTGGAAGGCAGATGCCTAAGCTTGATTACTCTACATTGAGAAAGGAAAGAACTTATCATCCACTGACTGAAATTCACAAGAGATCAAATATTGCCAAGAACCGATACCCAATCAAGATGAAGCAGAATGAACCAGGGACTGTCAGCAGTTAGAAACTACCAACTGCTCCCCATAAATTAAAAGAAATTTTTGCCTCCTTAGCATGTGATTTATTTAGAAGCAGCTTTTAGTGCTAACTTCTGAATGAAGCCAACAAGCACTTTATTGAAATGATCCATTTTAGTGCCGAGCTCTGTTCAGGAACCAATGTGGAGTTCTAATAAGCTTTCAGATGAACTCATAAAGATAATTTCTGTTTTATCACATACTTTGGGTCCGGTTCAGAAGGGATGACATCCTTCTCAATTAATGGCTAAGAAATAGTAATAGAAAAAACAAAAAGCTCTCTTCAAATTCTCCAGCCACCAAAGAAAACACTTTTCTGGCAAGTTCTGTATTTGAGAAAAGCTACTTTAATGAGACCTGGGAAACGAGCTTGGGTAAATAACCCACTGAAGAACATTAAAGGCACAGTAATGACTCTATTCCAACAAACACAGTTCATAATTCAGAAGCCTTGTGACAGCAACTGACACAGTTTATTTTTGAAAATAAGTTTTCTACTTAACTTTTTTTTTTTTTATTTAGAGACAGGGTCCTTCTCTGTCACCCAGGCTGGAGTGCAGTGGTGCGATCATGGCTCACTACAGCCACAAATTCTTGGGCTTAAGTGATCCTCCCACCTCGGCCTCTCAAAGTGTTGGCATTACAGGTATGAGCCACAGTGCCCGACATTATTATTTTTTAAAATACATTTCCCACCATTTCTGTCACACCTACAGCAAAACACCCCCATTCATTTACCCTTCTCAATAAACTATTTCCTTCTCCATAGGAGGTAAGTTGCCTGCAGTAATCACCCAGCTCCCTTCTCCAGCGCCTTAACATTCACTAAGTGTGCCTGTAGTCCCAGAATACCAAAGAACACAGGGTCTTAGCAAAATCTATGGTCAATGCGCTACATTAAAAAGAAACTGGATCAGTCGCAGTGGCTCACGCTTGTAACACCAGCACTTTGGGAGGCCAAGGTGGGTGGATCACCTGAGGTCAGAAGTTCAAGACCAACCTGGCCAACATGGCAAAACCCCGTCTCTACTAAAAATACAAAAATTAGCTGGGTGTGGTGGTGCACCTGTAATCCCAGCTATTTGGGAGGCTGAGGCCAAATTCTGAGAATCACTTGAATATAGAAGGCGAAGATTGCAGTGAGTCAAGATCACGCCACTGCACTCCAGCCTGTGTGACAGAGCAAGACTCCATCTCAAAAACTTGATTAAACAAGGAACAAAAAAGAAAGAAACTGAAGAATGGAAAAAGCTCAGGGATGCATATGGACAAAGATCAGGAAGGATATCATTTGTGTATTATGTCTGAATGATAAGACCCTGAGTACCAACAGTTATAAAGCTGTTTCATAATATATAACTTTAATTATACTGGTTAGTTTGGTCAGTGTCATTATATAGTTAAGCCTAAAAGTTATTACTTTCTTGGATCTACCACTATCATGCTCCTACCTCCTGAAAATAACTCACAGTGATCTGGACACAGACATCTAAAAACTACGTTTAAAGATTTAACTATGCATGCCATTGAAGAGCGAATTCCATAGTAAAATGTGGCCCAGCTCATCTATACACAAAGCAAGGAAAGCAAGGAGAAAGCTATTAGCAGCAATTAAAAATTTGCAAAGATCCTTTAAAATAAGATCTTGGTTCATATCTGCTTCTATGAGGTGGTTTGTGTTTTTAATGTGCATCACTGAGGTTTATATTTTAAGAGATTTTTAAATGAGGGATGTGGGATTTATTAAATAAATATGAACCTACAAACTTCACTTTTAACTGTTACATGTATTTTGTGTGTGGATCCATTAGTTAACTCCACACCTCTTATTCAGGCATTTCATTTTTGAAAGCAGCAGCTGAGTGAGACTGAAAATGGCTCATCTGAGATCAGTCAATGAATATGATGTATAAAGGGGAGAAAGAGAACCCTATTCATCAATAATGCAGGCTTTCAACACAGATTTGTTCTATCATCTGCAAATCTCATATCACTAGCTTACTAGGCTTCTCTCAAAGATGGTATGAGGCCGTTAATAATCTGTAACACATTTTCCCTACTCATAGAATCATATGTGTGGCATAAAAGTTCAAAAACCTACCTCAGGAGTTTAATTTGCACAGCTTTTCTTACTTTGGGGGAAAAAGGAGTGCAATACAAGGTCTATAGCAATAAAATATAAAAATGACACTTAAAGATCAGTTACCCATTTTATCATTGAAGGTCAAAATATTTACATGCCTCCCTATATCCCTTGAATTTAATTACCTTACAATTCACTTTAGTGCCAAACTGTTCTCTAGTCCTAAACTTGTTTTAGTTTTTTTATTTGCACACCTATGTACAAGGTATTTACAGAAAAAAAAACTTTTAAGAGCCACTGAAATGAAAATCTAACCATTAACTTGCCCAAAAAAGTAGAAAAGGAGTTCATTTTATATAGAAATATCATAATCATCATCCCATAAAGTTTCATAAGAATAGGGCTTTACTTCACTGCCATATTCCCAGCACCAGAAATAGTACCTGACACATAGTAGGTGCTCAGCAAATAGTACTGAATGAATGAATGATCCATAACATACTTCGAAGGGCAGCAGAGGAAAGAGGAAATGTCCAAGAATTTATTGTACCAAGAACTGTCTTTAATATTTATTGTGGTCATTGTCATTTAAATATGAAACCAATCAAGTATATATGATGAACTACTATACATATATAGGTGTGTATATACTTGATGTATATGGAATGAAGATAGGATTTCATTTAGAATTCACTGGGCTTTCTAATGTGAAAGGGAAAGTGTGTCCATGTGTGCATGAATTTGATGTATTTAAGATGTTGCGGGGTGTTTACACATAAAACATTTCTCATTTCCCATGGAGTAATTCAGTAAAAGAAGCATGAACTAAAATGTCATCTGATTTTAGAGTAGGTATTCTCAACTCTAGGCTTTTCATTATGCTTTCTACCCATAAGTCAATCACTAAATCACATAAAAACAGGCAAACCAAATAAATGACCTGCAGTAGGATTTTTCCCTGGGCTTAGATTTTTTTCCCTGTATTACTTAGCTTCTGAAAACAATATTTTGCCTGATAACGTTTAGCCCAATTCTTGTCAACCTCACACCAATGCATCCAATATGACTATGTCCTAATAGTTTTGAAGTTGAACCATAAAAATAAAAAAAATAAAAAAAATAAACCTCATTCCCTGCCTGTATATTGCAGGTTCAGCATTTTTACCATGCATCCTGGCGTTCAGAAACCCAAACAGGGGAAATAATATTCAGAATACTGAACTAATAATAATGACGCTGCTGGCTTCCATGTGCGGAGTGGCCATAGTATGCCAGGCACCAATTACATGCTTAGTAGGTGTACTAATGCTTTTAGTCCTGACACCCAGTATAAGTAATGTGCTGCTATCATCTCCCCCTTTGATAGATGAGAAAACTGGGGCTCACAGAGGCCAAATAACTTGTCCAGGATCAAGTAAGTGATGGAGCCACGATTTAAATGCTCTGTCTGCAGAGTCAGAGATCTTCAGAACTACGATCGCGCTGCCTCTTTCAACTTTTATTTGCTTTACCTGATCACCTTCTGACAAAAGTACAAGCACAGTTTTCAAAAGTAATTGTAACAGTAATCAAATTTATACTCAAATGTATGACACCTTTTTTTCCCCAAAGAGCAAAGATATATGGTAACTTTCCTTTCCATGGAGGGAAGATGGTCCTGGCCCACAAACACATTAACTTAGTGAGAATCTGGCCCAATTCCAGCTGTGCTATCTACTGCTCTCCAATCATCATTTTCTAAAATAGCCTGCTACTTGAGGTTAAAAAAAATGAAAAAGTAATCTATAAAGCATGTCACCTAGATTGATATATTATCACCAATAACCCATATTGAAGCAAGTCAAGAGGTGTCTCATTTGTGGAACCAGAGGTGACTGCAAGAATCTTTGCACCTGCTGAGAGTTCAATGGAGAAGCCAGCTCCACATATAAACGATACAAGCGCCCTGCCTCTTCCCCAAAGCTTAGCCCTCGCCCTGGAGTCTGGACTTTAGAGCACAGTAAATGAGCAAAGCACAAGTTTAGGAGTCAAGCAGCCTGGGTTTCATTCCTGACCCTACCACTTACTATGTGAACTTGGACAAGGTTTTTTAACCTCTAAGCCTCAGTTTCCTTATAGCAATGGGAGTTACAATATTTAACCTAAAAGAGATACCACAGTGGTTGCATGTGATAACATATGGAACATGCTAGCCCCCTTTCTGGTTCACGGTAGTTGAATAATACAAAGTTTTCTTCCCCCTCCTGAGGGATCCTCTCACTGCTGTGCTGGAGCTGGCTGACACTGGTTTGGAAGAGCTGACTATTAAATTTTAGGAATTTTACAAGCCACTTATTTTAAAAACAGCCATTATTGAAAATTAAATGACATAAACTTAAGATTAAATACGTCATATTTTAAACAAGGTACTAAATACTCAAAGCTCACTATTCTTGAGTTGGTTTTTGCTTCTCTTCTATGACCTATGCTTTTGAGGTTATTTACATCTATTGCATCTATCTGATAGAAACGCTGCATCATGGCAGGCTATGACACAGCCCTCACAGCGCCATGGTCAGTGAAGTCACACTTGTAGCTTGAAATCAGCCACAGTGGGAGTATCTACATTAGCAAACACTACAAATCAGGAGTCCCTTTCTTTGGAAAGCCAGTTATTAAACAATTAGCAGCACATAACAGGTGTGTGCTGGTTATCTAACAATACACAGGCACACGTGCATGTGCGTGCACACCCACACATGTCCATAAAATTTAAAATAAAACTGGAAAGAAAAATGAACATTCCTCCCACTAACAACATTTTCCTCATTTCTTCATTGGCAAATTTATTGAAAATGTTCCACTATGCTTAATTTCCAACACTTCCTTATCATCCACTCATCAACTGATCCATGTCACAATTATTTAAGTAGCTGCTATTGGCCAGACCATGTGACAGAAGCTGGCAACTCATCTGTGACCCACCCTGACGTGAACCTGCCCCAACCGAGTTCATAGTTACATGGCAGCCTAGCTTCTGTCCCACTTTGAACATCTCCAATGATCTCTGTACTCCTTTCCCTCCACTCTTTAGCCTCCATTTAAAAAATTCACAATTTCCCCAATTGTTTCACCTTCTTTCCCTCCCCGGCCCTCAATAAAAATGTCAAGATTTTCTCAGTGCTTTAACCCTTTATTCCTCTTCCCTTTTCCTCAGGAATTTCTGCATTACTGTGATTTTGTTTTCTCTCCAACCCCCGGAAAACCTACTACTCTCCTAATTTTTCCACTTAGTAACTAATGCCACCATCCACCCACCTGGTTAAGCCAGAAACTTGGAATCGTTGTTTCCTTCCTTTCCCTCTCCCCATCATCACAAACACTAGCAAGTCCTGTTGGGTCTCTATCAGAAGTGTATCTCAAATCCAGCTCATCTCTTCATTGCAGTTTCCATGATGCTCAGCTAAGACTCCCTTTCCCTCACTCAGCTTGTATGAAAGCCTCCTAACCCTTTTCCCTTCTTCGTGATTGTCCCCAACATCCTGCATCACAAAGAGGCCAGAGGGAATGCTTTTAAAAGAAATGTAATCATGTCTGTCTATATTTAAAATAATAATAAAATTTCAACATCTTCCCATTCTCCTCAGAATAAAATCCAAACCTGCTTCCACAGCCAGCATAGCCCTCACCTGTGCCCTCCCCAATCCTTGCCCTCACCCCTTCTCCTCCCAATTCGCTTATAATCCTTAAGCCCAGAACCCTCTGCAAGACCTTTGCACACCTTCACTGGTTCCTAACCTCATTCAGGAGGATTCAGAAGCTTTCCTTGGCCAACCAACCTGAATGCCTTCAGGCTAAGCCATCTCTCTCCATCACATCCTGCTTACTCTCTTCTTAGCACTCACATTGTTCATTCATTGTTGATTATTTATTATCTACCTTCTACTAGAAGGAAAGCTATACAAAAGCAAGGACCTTGTCCTTCTTATTTACCAGGACACTCCTGGTGCTTAGAACCTGCCTGGCACTTTTCACCCACTTACCAGATATTTATTGATGAATGAACAAAACAATGAATGAACGGGGCAAGATTAAAAAAAAACACAGGCAAAGGCGAGAATAACTGAAAAGCAAGACTGCAGAAAGAAGGAATTCTAAGGGACTACACAGAAGAGTAAGAACAGGAATCTGAAGTGGTAAAGTGCTAATCCTATGAATGGAATTTCCATATGTTAAAATAATTAGGAGGTCATTAGGCTGAGGCGTCTCTGGCAACCTGCATCCCTACATAAGCAGAGAAACCCACCTCAAGTGGTAAAATGAAACCAAGCTTAACCACTAACTAACCTCTAACTAGGAACTTTCCACTGGAATGATCCACATAGGGATACTGCTCCCCTTTAACCAATCAAATATTTCCTTTGCTCTGCTTCTGCATTCGCCCTGTAAAAACTTTCCCTCCTGCCCTGGCAGGGGAGCCCCAAACCTCGGAGGTCTGGGGCTGCCCAATTCATTAATCACTGTCTGCTCAAATAAACTCTTTAGCTTTTTAGTGTGCCTAAGTTTATCTTTTAGCATATATCTGTTATGTTCTGACTTGCACATGGCCTGAGCTATTTTGGAGACAACCTAAGTTAGTGAGCAACACCTGCCTGATAAATCCACGCTAATTTTCATGGCTACGTCAAAATATTAAAAAATAAAGAAGAAAAGACAATCATATGCACTAAAGATTTTCAGATATCTTCAAAAACATTTCAGAAAGGAAGAGTCCTCTGAGTTTCCTCCCTATTTGCATTGTAATAAATTTCAGATCCAGCACAAACAGCAGAAAGAGGCAGGAGAAGTGGAGGGAGAACACTCTCCTCCCCCAGGAAACAAAGGGTGCCTTCTGATGCCTGAGGCTGCACAGACCCACAGCTCATCACAGGCAGACAGCAGGGCTTCCACTTGCTTCATCTAACTACTCCTTTCTTACTCATTGTAATATAGGGAAGGAAAAGAGGGAAAGGGGAACAGAAAGAAGGGAAGGAGGGAAGCATGAAGAGAGGGAGGTCACAGTGTGCTGCCTCAGTGCTTCACTTCCCCAGACATCCCAGGCTGCACTAGGTGATGCTGGATGTTGAAAACATGCAGGAACCAAGAAACCCAGCCCAGTACCTCATCATGGACCACACAGCTGGTGGGGACACCAGGAATCCACTGCTCTTGGGTTCCGGTGGCAGTGGAGAGTGGCAGCCACCCCAAGCTCCTTTGTGAGGGAAACGCTGCTGCTTCCCATTCTCTCGGTGAGGATGGCCTGGCAGTGAGGAGGGCTGGGGGCTCCCGGGCTGCTGTGGGCTGCGTGGACAGAGGGCCCCATTGCTCCTGTTATGCATGGAATTGAGGGAAGACAAAGTCAAACAGAAGGACAAGGCTTGCAACAACAAATAGCAGTACCCCGCCCCACCCACAAGTCCTGCTTCCTGGAAACAATCATTCTCAAGTCTTTAGCTCTTGTGTTCCTGACATTTATTGCCATATTATTAAAACAACATAATTATACATATTTTTTCAATTTTAAAACTTAACGTATTGACTTACTATACAATACTATAACTGAGTCTTTCTTAGATGGCCGCCAACACACACATACACACTTCTTCACCCCTTACCCTCCAAATAGGTTCATCTCAGAATATTTGGTTGAAGTGGTATTAAGGATTTACATTATAATCTTGTTAATATATTGCTCATAGCTGAACCATCCAATAATTACATTTTTTTCTGTTACGAATTCTCTGAGATATAACTCATAACTACTAGATGGGCAAAAATTTAAACATCTGATACTACCAAGGGATGGTCAGAAAGTGAAACAAAGGGGATTGTCATTCCTGCTAGAACCATTTCAGGAGCAGTGTCTCAGGATGTGATGCAGTCAACGTGCATCTATCCTTTGCCCAGCAACTACACTTCCATGGTTATGCCTGATTCATGTATTTGCACAAGAATATATACACAGAAATTTCACTGCAGCATAGCAGTGAAATAATAGCAAAAATGTAGAAATAACCTAAACTCCAAACCCAGAAAAATGGATAATGATAATTACATGCTATATAGCAGTTAAGATAAATGAAATATAGATATATAAATCAACACTGATAAATCTCAAAAGCCCAATGGTAAATGGAAAAAAAAGCAAGTGATAACATTTATGAAAAGTTTGAAAATACGTAAAATAATACTTTTGATATTCACTGGTATGTGTGCATATGAAGCAAAGTACTAGCAACAATCATGGAAATGAAAAGTGACAAATTCAGGATTGTCATTCCCTCTGGAGAGAGAGGTGAAGGACTACGGGCAGGAAATGTTACTTTCTAGATGCTAGAAATTATATCCTAAATTTTTAAAAAAGAAAGATAACTTTCAGGAGCTGATCTTTCCCTGAAAATCTTTCCTCCTAAAGATGATGTCAAATAGAAAAAATTGCATTCCATCTCTGTGGCCCAATCTTAAAATTTAAGAATAAATTGTACTTCTTGTAGGAAAGTGCTTGCAGCATTTTGTTTCTATTACTGTTTCTTTCCTGCTTCCTAAATCATACAATGAAAGATCTCAAGAACCATCTAGTGCTAAGATGTTTATTCTAAATTAGCAGATAAAGCGGGGACTGGGGAGTAGACCCCTAAGTGCTTGTGTAAAACTCTGTGTATACGTGCATTCCTCTGGGGGCAACTTTATGAAATTCTCAAGAGTCCATGATCCCCCAAATACTCAGAACCTCTGAGCTGGGTAACTGTCTCATGATGCCTGAGCAGCAGATGTCCTGTGAGGTCTCTTGAGTTCCTGTCATGTGTTCCTCCTGGGAGGTAATGGTGCTCAGAGCTAATCCTGTGGACCTGGAGCCACAAGGACATGGGTCCAACTCCTGGCTCCACTTGGGCTGGCTGACTGTGGGGAGGATTATTTTCTGTGCCTCTGTTTTCTCCTCTGTAAAATGAGGATAAAGGTTGTTGCGAGCAAATAGCATGGCACAGTGCCTAGCACAGGGCCAGCCCTTAGGTGATATCAACCATTTTTGGCCAGGTCTCTGTGTTCCATCCTCTGGTTCCTGCCTACCACTTTTCACAACTGTAATCGATCACTCATCGAATTACTCACATAATGTCTGTCTCCACCAACATCTTATGTACTCTTTGCTGGAAGGAACCGTATCTGTCTTGCTCTTGGCAAGGCAGAATGAGTATGTGTTGAATGGGTGGATAAAAGCATGAAGAATGAATGTCTCCACTTAGCAGCAGTGCTGGATGCGAAAGCTAAAAGTTTCTTTAAAAAAAAAAAACAGACTAAGCTGTAGGACTTCTGTCTGCAGTATTACCCTCCCAATGAATTTCTGGCCATTTAGTATGATGAAGATTAAGAAAGATTGTCAAAGAAAGAAAAGAGACAATTATCCCTTTTGAAAAAGGCCTGGCTCAACAGCGACTACATGAAGAAGAAAAAAGGAGGTGTAGGCACCCGTGGGCTGGAGAGTCTCAAGACCAGAGGAGACATGACTTCAATGACAACATTAAAATAGCTCTGGACTGGACCACACGAGAGAACGTATCTGCAGTCAGCTGTCTTATCTTTTTGCTGTCAGTGAGGCACAGCAGAAAGAAGGAGGTTGAAACAAGGTAGATGCAAGAAGGAAGTAGAAAGAGGTTTATAGTTTTTGTTTTCTGAAAAGTAAGATGGGCAATGCAATTACTCCCACTGGTCAGAGGATAGGGAGGAAAGGCATCCTCATATAGACCAAAGGGAGTGAGTGCCTCTGGCTCATGGTTTTCTCAGCATGAGTTAGGGTCAAAGTGATTATTTGGCTCCATGTTTTTACAAGCCTCTGAGACTTACCAAGACCCAACACAGCACTACACTCTTTTTAAATTAGCCCCAACTATCACGCTTCCAGGCAGGAAGGTGATCAGAATTTCCTGACTCACCTCAGTTTGTTACCACTCAATAGCACTGCTCTTATCTTTATGTCAAGAAGTATAAAGAGGTAGGAAACGGGATTTAAAAAGCAGGATTTTTTTTTTAAGATAAAATTCTTCATTTGATAAGGCAGAAGAATAAATTAGCCACATCTTTTAAAAATTTAAAAGTAAGGACCTTATAATTACTGAAAAATGGAGTCTGCTTGCAAAATTACTGGTAATTATGGATTTGATGGGGAAGGAAATTATAGTATGTGTTTGAACTTTTAATATGCCTTAGTGATTCTTAACATCTATAAGCCACAACACAAAATAAGTGTGCCTTAAATTTTTAAAATAAATCGGGCTAATAAATACGCTTGTTCATTAATTTGAATATGACGTGTATGTACTCCTGTATGATGTAGACTGGCTCTTTGTGAAATTCCAGTGGGCGCTCCTGAAACTCTTAGGTAACAGTATCATTAGAAGAGCAGGCAAAGGGGTTCTTTGATGTATAACACTCATGCCAATGCAGGGATCCAAAGCAAGCTGTTAAAAGCTGTTACCATTTGCAATCACTTATTTGTACGAATCAAGATTTTCTCAGCAGCATACAACCAAAACAAGCCAGCAATATAAACTTGCAATTAACAGAGAGATTTTTCAATTCCAAATTTGGGGCTCAAAAATTCATAGTCCTCATTGATTTATATAAAAGTTTGAAGCATTTGAACATATATAATGCACTTATTTTAATGAAATAAGCCTCATTAATTACGAGACAGTCAGGTAAGATGACATTCAATAAAGTGTTAATACTTGTATTTTTTAAATGGAAGTTTGGAAACTATTGTTTTAAGTAATTCGTCTCTGCCCACGTCACGCTGTTTGATATCAAAACTTTAAAATGACTTACGACTTGTCTTGCTTGTGGGAAAGGGAAAAGAGGTCATAAACCAAGCACACTCCAAACACTGTGATGCCTGTCTCTTTCACCAGCATCGCACAGGTCCCCAGAAACAAACTGAGCAGCAAGAAGAAGGGAGATGCTGTGGAAGGGAAACTTTCCCCAACACAGCCCTGATCCAGACTCCTGAAAAACAAGTTGGAGATTCTTTTAATCTCAGAAAGAATGTGGGCTGCTAAGAAATACCACCTGTTAAAGATAAGATCTAATGTCAATTTCCTTGTATTCTAAGTAATTAAGCAGGTGAGCAGAGATTTCTTAAAGAGCCTTTATCCCAATACTAAACTTGGTACTTAAATCACAGTATACACAGACTATAGTATGTAATAAATGAACAGTCAAAAGCTTTTTAAAATTCTACCAGAGAGACATACTTAGTCACATTAAAAGATGTTTAAGGGAATACATTCTAAGTGAATACTCAATTTACAAAACTATATTCATAAGCTCAGGAGCCAGGTTCCCTCGGTTCCCTGCTAACCACAGCAGTTAATTAACAGGGTAACATGGGGCAAGTTACTTTACTTCTTGGTGCTTCAGTTCCCTTATGTATGAAAAGGGATGACTGTTGCAGGGGGGAATTAAACAAATAACTCGTTTACACATCAAGTGTTTATCACCATCATCATTATGTTAGTGAAGTGTTTTATATGCTTCCTTACATAAAACAAAGTTGCCAGTGGATATACATGCCAAAATATACTCAGCATTTCTCTCTGGGATGAAAATGCAACTATTTTAACCTATTTTTTTCTTTTGGCTAAATTCATTTAGCCAAAATTTTAAAATTCATTTTTCTATGAGGATATCTTAGGTAAAATTTATTTTTTTCTCAGTTTAATTTCCAACAAGGATTTTCAAAATCTCTCCAGTGCTGTTAAGCCTTTGTTTCACCTTGTAAAACAGAACTGGCCCCCTACCAAGAAATATCACTGTTCCCTTCAGCAGGTACCACACCTATTGGCTCCTATTCCCTTGAAGTAAGGGCCAATATTTCTGCAGTTCAGACGCCTTCTCCTTAGTGTTATGTCTTAGAATAATCACATAAGATTATATGCAAAATTTGCAGTAGATAGGCTTTTTTTCTATTGAGTTGGTCTATAGCTTAAATTTCTGAAAGTAAGAATGGCATGCAAAACAAATCTGTAATAACATGGCTCATTATCATACAGATATGGATATGCTGCAGGCCTAATCATGCCCCCAAATATATTAACCACACAGAACAGGGCTGAGAGAACAAGTTTAAACTCCAAAGCAATTATTCCTTCTATTCTAATGCTAGAGTAAACAAGAAACAATTAATTGTTAAATTTTGGCTTATATTTTCAGATTTCATAACACTCACATCATATGATTAAGAATGCAGTAGGAAGTTGCAAAGCCAGGGGCAGAAGAAGAATTGCACTATGCTAAGAAAATGTTCCACCCTTTAAACAAAACAAAACTTCCTAAGACTGAATGCATTTCATTATTGACCTAAAGTCTAAATTGGTTTGTAACAGGTTTCTCAGTCTCAGCCCCACTGGCATTTCCTGCCAGAGAATTCTTTGTTGTAGGGACTGTCCTGTTCATTGCAGGATGTCTGTTCAGCAACATATTTCACTTCTACCCACTAGATGCCATGAGCACCTCTTCGAGTTGCGACAACCAAAGACATCTACAGGTATTGCCAAATGTCTCCTGTGGGTGGAGGAGGTAGTGTCTAGGAAGAGGAGAAAAATCAACACTTATTGAGAACCACTGATTTAGAACAGCGTTCCTCAGTCACTGGGGTTTGTAAGACTATAGGTCAATGAACTGATCCAAAGATCAGGGCCGCCAAATGCGTAATCAGGTGTATGTCTATGAAATTGGGTAACGTGGTTGATCTGCCCCCTTTTTCTACGCTATATTAGTCTGTTTTCACGCTGCTGATAAAGACATATCTGAGACTGAGCCTTACAAAAGAAAGAGGTTTATTGAACTTGCAGTTCCGCATGGCTGGGGAGGCCTCACAATCATGGTAGAAGGCAAGGAGAAGCAAGTCACGTCTCATATGCATGAGAGCAGGCAAAGAGAGCTTGTGCAGGAAAACTCCCATTTTAAAACCATCGGATCTCATGAGACGTATACACTATCATGAGAACGGCACGGGAAAGATACACCCCCATGATTCAGTTACCTCCCACCAGGTTCCTACCACGACACATGGGATTTGTGGGAGTTACAATTCAAGATGAGAGTTGGGTAGGGACACAGCCAAACCATATCACAGGCCATGCTGCCCCCATTCACATTCTCTTTTTAATTCACTCCTTTATCTATATGGACACGACATGACTCAGATGAGTATCTGACTGATTTATGGTAAAGGCGCAATATAATAGGAAATTATTTTAATTCTTTTCAGTTTCCTAACACAAAAAACTTCTGTATTTTGATGAAACTATATGTAAACTGAAAAACTACAGTTGAGAAATACTACTTTATGCTCAGCTTTATGATTTTAAGCTCTGAGTTACTTTGGTGAGGCTAAAAAAGAGAAAAAACTTAGGACCAAAATGAAAAGGAAAAATTAAGCAAATCATAGACAAATAAAAGAGAGCACTGCATCAAATACATTTTGGCTCAGAGCTAAGATTCCAAATTCAATTCTCAGTAAGAAACTACAAATGAATGAAAAAGCAAGAGCTTGGGTTCCCAGCACTGGGAAAGCAATCCCTTTAAGATGCTACAATGTGGTTCAGAACGGGGTTGGAAGAGAAAACAGCCCAGCATTGAATAAGGAGCAAGTTTCCTATTCCTGGTCCCTGGAAAGCTTGCTGAGTACTTCACAACCAGAAGCCTCTCTCCTCTCAGGCACGTGCTCACAGTCTACAAACATGGAACAGTTGCAATCATAGAAAAAGGCACTCTTAGTCACACATACCTGTTGTAGGAGAGAAAAGCCAACAGAAACAGCAGACACGCTAACACGTCAGCTCTGCCAACGATCCCAGCCACCTTGAAAGTTAAAATAATAAACAGTGAAAACCTTGGACAGTTACTTTCCGAAAACCATCACACAAATATATTACAGAAATGTATTTGTTCTCAGGTAAATGAAAGATATAATACAACAGAAAACTCACTGTCCTTCAAGTTCTGCTATATGGCTAACCACCTCTGATTCTCATATATATTTAATAACGAGTTTATGTAAGGAAAAAAGATGGGAGGGGCAAGATTTCCACATCTTGTTTTTAAACTGTCTTCTTAGAGAGTCAATTCACAGCATCAAAAATTATTCATTTATTAATTTATTTTTTAAAATTTTTGAGCAATATTTGAGAGCCAGACACTGTGTTCTTCTGGGTACCATAATGCTAATGGAGCAGACAATATTTATAGAGGACTAGAAAAAAGTAAGTTGAGAATTAATATTTTTAACAAGAATGAGGCCGGGCAGGATGGCTCACGTCTGTAATCTGAGTACTTTGGAAGGCCAAGGCGGGCGAATCACTTGAGCTAAGGAGTTCGAGACCAGCCTGGGCAACACGGTCATCCCCCGTCTCTACAAAAAATACAAAAACTAGCCAGGCATGGTGGCACATGCCTGTAGTTTCAGCTACTCAGAAGACTGAGATGGAAGGATTGCTTAAGCCCTGGAGGTCAAGGCTGCAGTAAGCTGTGATTGTACTGCTGCAGTCGGCCTGGGCAACTGAGTGGACCCTGTCTCAAAAAATAAACAAACAAAAAGGGGAAAGAGTTTGAATTCATGATTGCCGTATGTGAGTATATGTGTGCATGTGCACATATTTTTCTTAGCTCTGTCACTGATAGGGCCTATAAATATAACACCTCAGTAGCAAAGGCCATCTTGGCACTAACCATAAACCATTTCCAAGAGAACATCATCTCCTTGGAAAACTGGCTGATACCAGGGCTGAGGCTGGGGAAATTCAAGAGGAACTTGGATCATTTTATGTCAGAAAGTAAGAAAATGTTTATAAATTGACAGTGAAAAGGGCACAGAAGCCAGCAACAAGGGGCCCCCACTGAACAAATTTAAGGCAAATTGAATATTGACATAAATGAGGACAATCATATATTAGAAACCATTGAAATGAAATCCATTAGTCCATACTAATAATAAATACAGCCATGCATCAAATAATGACATTCAGGTCAACAACAAGCCACATATATGATGGTGATCCCACAAAATTATACCATATTTCTATTGTACCTTTTCTATGTTTAGATACACAAATACTTACCATTGTGTTACAGTTGCCTGCAGTCTTCAGTACAGTAGTCTAGGAGCAACAGGCATACCACCCAGGTTTGTGTAAGTATACTCTATGATGTTTGAACAATGACAAAATCACCTAACAATTCATTCTTAGAACATGTCCCCATCGTTAAGCAATGCATAATTGTATATACGTAAATGAACGAATGGATACATACAAATGTACATACATGCATAGAGCAAGTAAGTGAATGGGAAAGAAAGGAGACCTCTTCCTTCATTAAAAAGCCAGTTAATGAATGTGGAGGGAGCATTGGGGTTGGAAAATAACCATTTGCTTCCAGAAGAGTAAAGACTGGATCAAGCAAGAATCTTCAACAATATCAATGGATGCTAAACCTAGGGTATGAAAGTTTTTGAGGTGCACAGTATTAGCAGGGCTTCAAAGTATCTATTTGCTAATTATTTATTAGATGAAAAAATTTTAAAAACACTATGGGAAAAATGCGTTATATCGCACTATGCGTTAACTGTGGCATCAAATTAAAATCATTAATCCTGAGAAGGAACCATCATTTATGCAGTATTCTAGCAGGGACATACAACCTGAATATAATCATGAGAAAACATCAATCTCAAGTAAGGAACATTCTATAAAAACATGAATAAATATATATTATACTAATAATTGATAAATGTTATGTGTACCAATATTTTTGTAAAATTTTGTTGCATAGTATTATGCAATTTATATTATACCATGATTCTAATTTATATTATACCATGATTCATAATTATGTAAGTCATAATCTAATCAATTATAATATTGTATCTATTATTATATACTATACGTATAATTATTATATACTATATGTATAATACATTAAACATATATTTTGTACATTTTTATTACTTATACATTATGCATTTGCATATAATATACTATATATTATTTACATATTATGTATTTTTAACATAATATGCTCTATAAATCATATGTAGTATATTTATAAATTATATAACATATTATTGTTATATATTATATATATTATAATATTATGTAATATATATTTATATTATAGTTATAGAATATATTATAATCATATATTTCAATATAACATGTCAATGACATTTTTTATTTTACATGTTCTAATACAAATTCTAAATTATATTATAATATATAAATTATAGAAAGACAATGAAGACTGGTAACTGTTTCAAACTAAAGGAGACTAATGAAGACTAAAGAGAAATGACTAATGCTTTCAGCTTTCAAAAATATACAACTAAATTATTGAAGTATAAATGTATATGAATTATGCAAGCTACTCTCAAATACTTCAGAAAATAATGTTTTTATATATTGAGAAAGAGAGGAAGGTGATAAAAAAATGTGAAAAATTAGTGAATCTGGATGGAGAGTATACAGTTATTTTCCATATTTTTTAAGTTTTAAATTATTTCAAAAAATGGATTACTTCAGAAGAAGACTGAAATGGAAGAGAGGAAACATGACTCTTTACAAACCTTTGTACTATTTTGCTACATAAGATGTCTCTGCATTTCTCTTATTTTTTAAAAAATCCAATAAATAGTCAAGGGAAAAAATGGGGTGTAGCTTTTTAAAAATGCCCCAAAGGGCCAGGTGCAGTGGCTCACACCTGTAATCCCAGCACTTTGGGATGCTGAGGTGGGCGGATCACGAGGTCAGGCGATTAAGACCATCCTTGCTAACACAGTGAAACCTCATCTCTACTAAAAATACAAAAAATTAGGTGGGTGTAGTGGTACACACCTGTAGTCCCAGCTACTCTGGAGGCTGAGGCAGGAGAATAGCTTCAACCCAGGAGGCAGAGGTTGCAGTGAGCCAAGATTTTGCTACTGCACTCCAACCAGCGCAACAGAGCAAGACTCCGTTTAAAAAAAAAATGCTCCAAAGAACAGGTACCATAAGAGCTGAATGATGAGGAACAGCTCACAAGGGCACTGAATCAGGCTGACATTTCAGGCAGAGCAACATCATCACCCACATCACAGAAGACCTGAGGTCCATAGCATGTTAAAGAATCAATCAACAATTAATAGTAGGAAATAGTTTATTGGGAAATATACCTATAAGCATCCTCACACAATGAGCACACTTTGCAGTCATGAAGGAGAGGCAGTGAATAAGCATGGAGGTGGCCAGGTGCAGTGGCTCACACCTGTACTCCCAGTACTTTGGGAGACCAAGGTGGACAGATGACTTGACCTCAGGAGTTAAAGACCAACCTGGGCAACATGGAAAAACCCTGTCTCTACCAAAAATACAAACGACCAGCTGGGTGTGCACCTGTGGTCCCAGCTACTCAGGAGGCTGAGGTGGGTGGATTGCTTGAGCCAAGGACGTGGAGGCTGCAATGAGCCAAGATCACATCACTGCGCCCCAGTCTGGGTGACAGAGCAAGGCCCTGTCTCAAAAACTTACAAAAAAATAAGCATGGAGATAAACCATTCAAGGTCTGAATGTAGACTTCTGTTGCCATCTGAAATTTGGTTTCGTTATGTTTAAAATGAGTGTAACACCCACTCCCCAAGGGTGGTTGTAATTCATGAGATGATATATACACAAAGGGCCTGTTAGATAAATGCTGGCCCGCTTCTTTCTCCTTTTTTTTTTTTTTTCCAGAGAAATTGGGTGGAACTCTTAACACTGAGATAGGTCTTCCTGTGTGGTTTATGGAGATCATCTTTTTTACTTTAAGGTTTACATGTACAATATCTTAATTGTGAGCTTTATTAGATTATCTAATATATCTGTTAGTTAAAATCTATGTAAAATACAACTCAATTATATACACACAAATGGACTGACAGCAAGTCACACATTGAGAAAAATTCCAGTCCTATTTACATTAAGAGAAACCTCGACATGGCCAAAGAATAGCATTGGCAATACAGAGCTGAAAGCTATTACCTGATGTGGCTGCTTGTACCACATGCTGTTCATTGATTCACCAATCTATAAGGAACTCGAGTATCAAATTAGGAAGACTGCACGACTCAAGAGAAGAATGCAGTGATAGCATGGTGTCACCACAACGTCAAGGCCCAGCTCAGACTCACAGTCTGTAAAGCTGAAGTGTGTACGGGTCACCTGTAAGCCCAGATCTGCTCCGACTACACTACCACCATCTTGAGCATTTAGCTCAGTATCACCTGCAAGTCTTCCTGAAGGTTAAACAGAGCCCAGCTCACTAGCAACAGTCTTAAGATAAGCCTTAGCATCTGGACCCAGAAGGGCACTCATCACAGCACAACTGATGTAGCCAACAGCGAGACTTGCAAGCTGTTACTAGGTGTAGCAAGTTGGAATGAGGCAATGACAAACAGGCAAGCTTAACTAATGTGTTAAAGGTGTCCTGCAGCCCGGCTGCTTGCATTGCAGCCAGTTTGGAAGAGGCAACCACAGAGTGTGCCAGCTGGATGTGCCCAGATATAAAGAATATAGTGTCCCTTGCAGGGGAAGCTCAAAGAGGGTGTTGAAATATTGGTGTAACATTGATAGGCTCTTTTGACAGTCCAAACCACTAAACATGCATTGAACACCTATTCTATATCCCTGTTGAACTGAGGTATTTAGGGCAAAAGGCTAGATATCTAAAAATGAGTGCTATAATAGTCATTAACTACTATATGTCTAGACCAGCCATTCCTTGTGATTCAATTAGTCAATATCATCATGTTCAGTACTTGTGCATTTTAAGTCCAGTTAGCAAATGCTTTCCAAGTGGCTCCTCTTAGCCAGATCCTGTGTCAGTTAGCATACAATCAGCCTCAAAATGTTTAACATCTAGTGGGGAGTCAAAAGAGGGCATTATATAGCACACAAGGGAACTACATGCCTCATAAGAGAATAAACCATTACCAAAAGAAGACTGAAGAGATGAATTTTTACTGTAGGATATAGGAAGGCTTCACAGGTCTGGCCATGTAAACTGTGACTTAAAGATAGACAAGGAGGATTTCAGGAAGCTCAAGACAAGGGAATGCTCAGCCTAGGCCTGGAAAGGAACAAAAATGCTTTGCAGGTGGAGGATGCAAGAATGGCAAAGAAAGAGGGGTCTGGAGCTATACGGAGTGCTTCTGGAAGGGGAGGCCTAAGGTGATGACGAGCATGGAGTAAATAAAGAAGTGTGGAGGGGCAATGGGAAGCAAAAATGGAACATTAAGCTGGAGCCAGTTGATTTTATGACAACGTAGGCTGAATTGTAGGTTGCTGGAAAGTACAAAAGCAATTGGTCAGTTCATAGCTAGTGAAAAATACATGCAAATGGCCAGCATGTACTTCAGCCTCAAATTACAGGTTTCCATTACCAACATAGTGGCCGTAACCTAGGAACTGCAGCCTCTAACAAATATTCACATACTGGAAGGAGAAGCATCAGTGATCATAATTGGATAGAATTCAAATAATGTAACCCTAGCAAGGTTAACACAAATTGCAAATTAGGAGTTAATTTGCTCTAGAAACTTGTCTTTTGGAATATCACCAATAAGATTTGTATAAAGTATACTATATGCACGAGGCTTGATATTTATTTTATCTGCAAGAATGAGTTCCGTTAATGTCAGACAGGGCCAGGAACACATAATTAACACATAGAAACAGCTAAAAACCAGATGGACTGATTAGATTAGATCACAACTAATTTCTGTAACATCTCTACGATGACTAAGTTTTAATTATCATAGAAGAATTACAATAACTTCCTCCATTTTCCCAATGTCTCTACTGATTTTTGTCATGATTCAGGATTCATAAAAATACAAATTTCCCAATAAATATACTGTCAGGAAATCATTCCAGTAATCTCAAAGGCTTAAGTGAGGAAAGCTCTGGGTCTGTCTTATTTATTGCTATACCCCTGCACTGAGTGACAGGGGTCTTATAGTCACTGTATTACAGCCACTTGAATATTCATTGACAGGTTGAGTAAATAAATGAATTTGTCCCTATTGACTTAAATTAAAAATAATTTTGCTCTCTGCTAGAGTTCTTGTTTTGTTTTATAACATATTGCTTTATCTTGCATCTATTTATATGTATGTTCTTTGGCTTTTCAATGAGCTTGTGAAATTGTGGATAGGGACCCTGCTATTCATCCACATATTCCCCTGGTAGAATGCCTTACACCAAGCAAGTACAGTCAGCCCTCCATGTCCAAGGGTTCTACATCCCTGGAGTCAACCAACCGATGATCAAAAATATTCAGTAAGTAAATAAATACAACAATAAAGATAATATAAATAAAAACCAATATAGTTTAACAACTATTTGCATAGGTATCATAAGGAATGTAGAGATGATTTAAAGTATACAGGAGGATGTGGGTAGATTATGTGCAAATACTACAGCATTTTATTTAAGAGACTTGAGCATCCTCTGATTTTGGTGTCCTTAGGGGACCTGGAACCAATCCTTTGCAGACACTGTATTTGTATTCATTAACTATTTGTTGATTACATAATTAATAAAGCAAATGCTTAATCATATCAATGTGTTCAAATTAAACCCCACTTAAAAAATTTAAATTTTCCATCCTTTCTGAGATAATTTATGATCCCATTTTTGTTCTTCTTTAACAAAGAGGAGATAATTCCCAGTAATTCCCTCTCCTACAAAGCCAAAGTCTTTTTTGAAAAAATAATTCATTAGGGCCAGGTGTTGTAGCTCACACCTGTAATCCCAGCACTTTGGGAGACTAAGGCAGGAGGATTACTTGAGCTCAGGAATTCAAGACCAGCCTAGGCAACATAGCAAGACCTTGTCTCTACTGCAAAAGAAAAAAAAAAAAAAAAGGCCCGGCATAGCAGTGAGCACCTGTGGTCCCAGCTACTGGGGAGGCTGAGGTAGGCAGATTGCTAGAGCCCAGGAGATGGAGGTTGCAGTAAGATATGATCGTGCCATTGCACTCCAGTCTGGGCAACAGGGTGAGACCCTGTCTCAAATAATAATAATAATAATTTATCTCTATGTCTTCTGGAAAGTACATCTTTTTCTATTTCTCTGTCCTCCTCCACCTTAGAAACATGAATTGAAATCTATGATTAAATAATAAGACCTCCAATTTTACTTTGTCATGGAAATTGTTTTGCAGGCTAAATTTCTCTGCCTCTTTCTTACACTTCCTTCAGAGCCTTATGAATGTAAGCACCCTCCCTAACATCCTTCCCTAAATAAATATCTAGCTCTCAGACTCCTCTGTCCCTTTCATTGTGTTCCTATGGATTGTTTTCTATTAGTACAAAAATGTGTCGAAACCCTTTTTTAAAGGTCATTTTGCTAATAGGATTTTCCTCTTTTCTTAGGACTCAACCTTAACCAGTTCCTGATTACACTGCCAAAGGTTGCCTCTGTTTTATGCACTCTCTCTGATACCTCTGAATTGAAACTGTTATTGTCCTACTCATTTGTTCTTTTCTACAGCAATTGTCCCCAAGATACTCTAAGCACAGATTTCCAATTGTACTTGAAGAATTGTTTGTCAGAAATAAAATACTGTCTATGGTTTTATATTAAAATATGCCATTGGCCCAGCATCATATATTCTATATGTCTAGTAGTAGTAGCCCTTGATTATTTTTCTTCATGTTCTATCCCAAAAGAACATTAAAACCTTAAGTATTGCTCTTATTTTTTTTCAATTCATTCAAAAAATTTTCATCATAATTTTAAATACTTGAAAGGATCTAAATTCATATGCATTGTAGGTACTGACATTTTTAAACGAGGCCATAATGTTCCTGTTTTAAATCTACCAAATGGAATTTGAACACTATAGCAACTTGAAGCTCATCATCTTCCACTTACCCAAACATGAATAGACTCTTCTTTAATTGGTAGACGCTTCATACCCTTTCTCCTTGAACTCACACTCATTGTACTTCCCCCTCACCATTTTTGTGAATTACATAGTTATGCTTTAAGTTATGCTTAAAAATATTGTATTTATCATCCTTCTCCCTATGTTAAAAATATATACAATTAAATTTATATTTAAAATTTTTTTGACTGTAAGCCTCTAAGTGTTGTATTACTACTCCAGTTATTAATTCACAGATGTCTGATATATCATAAATAAAGCAGAAAGTGATAAAAATATAAAAAATTACCTCTTAATAATCTAGGTATAGCAGATTTCTTTTCAATAAGTTCAGCTGTCTGTGGCTGAATCTTACCTTTCGTTAGACTATGACAGCCAGCAGTATTAATACTAACTATTTCTAGCTTTCATCTTCATAGGGTGTTCACATAAATAAGTGAAAATGGAAGTAGATCTGTTACAGCAATGACTTTATTCTTTGAACTCCAAGTTATTGGCAAATATCACATAATGATCTATCACCTTACATAATTTTTAATGATCTACCAGCTGACAATGCAATCAAATCCTCCTTTAATTTGATCGAAAGCAAAGAATTTAAACATAGCCATCGTTTGAGTCACCTGTCATTACAGTCATTTACTGTCACGATTTCTTTTAAGTACAGCAGAAAGGCTTTACTGAGACTCAACAAAGAACTATTACTTATGCCTCAGACTTGTCCACTTAAAGGCACCTTGCTCAGTCTAAAATACAAAGAGTTGGAAAGATGACCTTCAACAATGCAATATTTATAAAGTGATCTTTCTTTATCATTCAATCAAAATATATTTTTGTCAAAACTTTGCGCTTACAGATTTAGAATTTTGTTGGTGGAAATTGTCCATTATATAGTCTAAATGGCAATCTAGTCCTCATCATCAAACCAACTAGTCAAATCAGACTTCTTGTGCCCATTCAAATACACATATTATTATGCATCCCCATGACAACTATGTCACTTCTAAATTCAGAACACCAACACAGGCCACCATACCTTACTTCTAAGGCCATGTGGTATTCTTCATAGAGATATTAGTTAGGGAAAGATGTGAAGCCTTACTTGGGGTTTGTGATGCCTTAATTGGAGGATGCCTTGCTGAAACCAATATATCAGACTATTCCTTTCTAAGGTACCTCAGAGGTTTGTACACTTGGGGCATAGTAAGATGTTGGTGTATGCAAGGTATTCCTTAACTTTGTTAAAATGAGCAGAGGGCAAGTGAGAAAGGGTAAAGGGAACCACCATGACATTTTTACTGCAGGTGTGTTCTCAGGCAGATCAGCTTAAGGGAGGTGTGCAGAGAGATGCAAGCTGAGGCTCTGGACGAGTCTTGTAAAACTGTGGTGCCCATGGACCTCTCATCAAGTCTTCATCTACCCATAAACACATAAAACAAACAGCTATGTTTATTGAGACGGGAAACAAAGTAGCTTAAAAATGCCGTCTGATTCAAGAAATGATTAAATAGCTATTTTAAAGAGAACCATAGCTTCAAACTATCAATATTTTTTTTTTTTTGAGATGGAGTCTTAGTCTGTTGCCCAGGTTGAAATGCAATGGCGTACTCTTGGCTCACTGCAACCTCCACCCCCTGGGTTCAAGTGATTCTCCTGCCTCAGCCTTCTAAGTAGCTGGAATTACAGGTACCCACCACTATGCCCAGCTAAGTTTTTTTGTATTTTTAGTAGAGATGGGGTTTCCCATGTTGGCCAGGCTGGTCTTGAACTTCTGATCTCAAGTAATCTGCCCCCTTCAGCCTCCCAAAGTGCTGGGATTACAGGCATGAGTCACCATACCCAGCCAATACTTTTAAATACATTTTTCATCACTCATACAATAACTACCCTTCCTATTAAGTAACTTGGGAAACAATATATAAGGCTCCTAAGTCTGTCTTTCTAACTTGAAGAATGTCAGTCTAACTTTTTGTAGTCCTCTTCTGGCACTTACAGTTCTGCATAATAAACATTATAAATATAAAGCAGAGTGAGAAAAGGTAAAATATAAATGTGGAGCAGGAACAATGACTCAGCATGCTAAGTGCCTCAAAATGGCCCTTGCTGCTTAAAACACATTAGGACTTAAATCTTCTGCAAATACAAAACTGAACCAACTGTGGCCATTCATTACTACCTGTAATAATAACAGCAGTTACTTAGAAAAGCAGTTAAATCCAGGAGGTGCAATAAAACCAATTTGAACAATCAAAAGGAAACGATGTCAAATAAAATAATTTATATATAAACACTTGAGTAGCATGACTCACATGATTTTGAAAGGGAAAAAAGATCAGCTTAGCTTACATGTATATATATACATACACACATATCTATATATACACACCTATATACACGTATATATATGTGTGTGTGTGTGTGTGCGTGTACATGTACACACACACACACATATATACTTATTCGTTATTTCACTGAGATCCAATTACACTTACCGCCTCAGTATGAATAGGATGCACAGCAAAAAGCAATGCCGTTACAAAAGCAAGTCCACGATTCTTGAAGACAGTTTTATCACAGGTGTACATCAGCACAAGAGTCACTAAGCAGTGTAAAATTATATTTACTGCATGAAAGTAGAATGGGTTCATACCAGTCAAAAATATGTTTAGCCTGTAAAAAAAAAAAAGAAAAAAGAAAAAAACTGCATTTACAAACTCAACGTAAGCACAAGGAAAGCAGAGGGAATCCATCATTTAAAAAGATAAGCTATTGGATTAATAATTTTTAAATGATTCCCAATATTGGGTTAATTTTTATCTTCGGGTATGTATCACATTTTTCCTATTCAGAATTGTTCCATGTGCAGAAATCCATGCATATACAATACAATATTATTTCAGGGAACTTTGGTCTCACTGAGAAGGCAGGCAAACAGGTGCTGAGCCTGTTTGTCCCTCACTCTGTGGCTAATACAAATACACTCCCTTAATATTCTTGCTTTCATTGCTGGCTCTTCTTAAGCAAGTCCAAAGGGACGTGGGTCAGAGTCACAGATACTGGAGATGAACAGAACCCATGAAACTATGATTGTAGTCACAGTTGGGACAAGTGAGACATGAATGTGTTCTCTCACCCATGGTGCCACCAGGAACCAGGTTTCCAGATTATGCATCTGGAAGCTTCATCTAATTACCACCCCACAGAGGAAGCTTTAGGGAACCTACATGCTATTACCAGCTGCAGCTGAAATGAAAAGATGAGCAAAAGCATCATGTTCCAGAATGTGTATGAAATGTTTTTAACAATAATTCCCACAGATCTCAGTACCTGATTTCTAAGACCATTGCAAAGAAACTGAAAGAGAACCACAAAGGCAAGGAAAAACAACTGTTCAACATCATAAAAAAATACTTTTGTGAGACAGAAAAGCAGAATAGAGAGACTTCTGAAGCTTGCCTTAAATTTAATAAAAGGACATAATGCACCCAATGGAGTCCGTGGGGTTACAGAAAAAATACACTTGCCCAAGGTCTGGTTCTTTTCAGGGAGCATCAGTGCCCTAAGTGGTCCTGCCTATAGTTTCTGTACTCTAGTCCATTTTACCAAAACAGCAATCCCAGGTCTTCAATTCTCAGGCCTTTGGTTTGCTTCACTTATAGAAACAGCTCCTCTTTGCCAAAACAACAAAGAATGAAAAAGTCATCTTTAGAGATGACATACACATATTCTAAATAATTGACGTAATTTATGCACAGCTTTAATCTACAGAATTTTAAACATCTCAAGCTTTATTTGGACATATGAATGCAAATGTCATACTTACTAATAAACTCCATTTTCACTCCCACTGAAGTAATCAGAGTCTTAACTAAGCCTAGAAAAATTAATTGTTGTATTGGATCCAACTCCAGGGCTCTAATGCAAGATTTGTCCCAGCTGTATGTTGGCAGACCCATCAGTCTGCACACACTGCAGCATCCTCAATACAGGAACCTGGTGGGAAATTACCCATCCAAAGGGAAAAAGGAATAGGCAGTGGACTAGAGAACTCACAGGTCCAACTAAAGCAGGGAGACCAGCATGCCATTCCTGTGTAGGAACACACACAAGGCAGCAGGGCTGCTTGAAGTCAGAAAGGTTGGGATGGGAGAATTGTTAAGGAAAGGCAAGACCAAGTGCCGGTCCTTGGAGTACTCAGATACGGTTCCCTAGGAGCCCATCCCTCTGAGGCTGATTTGACAGTGTTTTCCACTTCATCAGGCTGAGCTTTCCAGACCAACTAAGCCATTCATTTAAAATTCATTCACACCAGTGACAATGATGAAAGAAAACAGGCAATCTCACAACCGATTGGTAGGTGTCCAAGCTGGAAGGTCTCTTGGTTGGTAACATGCATCAGATGCTTTAAAAGGAATACACTTTTGACTGAAAATTCCACTTCCAGGAATTTTCCATAAGGAAGTAACCAGAAAAGTTTGTATAAAATACAAAATATATATAAAATATATATACACAAGTACATATATAAATACATATATATGTACATATACATAGATGGAGAGTAAATGTACAATAATGAATCTCACAGTGTAAATTGTAAAAATGGCAATAGTGAGAAAGGCAAGACATCTAACAAACCAAATCCTTGATAAATTTGACTATTCTCACACATCCTAAAATTTAGATAATAAATTTGGATTACAAATAATAGCACTGTTTCTTAAAAGAGGACAAAAGGCTTATTTTTGCAAAGTATTTATTAGTCAACCATTTGAAATCTAAAAAGCATTATTAAGGATGGCATTATTACTATATTACCATACTCTTATCAGGTAGTTAACATATATCCCTTTCTCCTTCCAAAAAAAAGTATAAAGGGCTGGGCGCAGTGGCTCATACCTGTAATCCCAGCACTTTGGGAAGCTGCAGTGTGTGGATCACCTGAGGTCGGGAGTTTGAGACCAGCCTGACCAACATGGAGAAACCCCATCTCTACTAAAACATACAAAATTAGCCAGGCATGGTGGTGCACACCTGTAATCCCAGCTGCTCGGGAGGCTGAGGTAGGAGAATCACTTGAATCTGGGAGGTGGAGGTTGTGGTGAGCCGAAATTGCACCACTGCACTCCAGCCTAGGCAACAAGAGTGAAACTCTGTCTCAAAAAACAAACAAACAACAACAAAAAAAAATCAGCATAAAATGGTAGGCATGAGTCACCTTTGTGGTTCATATGCATCATATCTGAAAATGTACAGGCACTATCCACATTATTATTTCTTGAACTTCATCAAGGCTCAGTCAACGTCTTAAAAAAAATACTTTTGTGAGACAGAAATGCAGAACAGAGAGACTTCTGAAGGTTGCCTTAAATTTAATAACAGGACATAATGCACCCAATTGCATCTGTGGGGTTATAGAGAAAACACACTTGTAGAAGGTATGGCTCATGCATCAGAAGCTTTAAAGGGTACACACCAGAATGCCTGATGTTTGAAGTAAATTCAGCTAGATGCCAAAATATAAAATAAATTGCTGAATGAGGAGCCCCTGCAGTAATGACATAATGGTGTGAAATTCCCTTACCTGGAACCTAACATTGGTGAATCTAAGCTTTATGAAATCACCCTGAATCTGGAGATAGGAGTATTTTTTAAATATCTAAAAAGATGGAGAGTGAATTCTCCAAATTATAGACAAGTGAGCTTGAGACAAAATGCTAACAAAAGGTTCTAGCATATCCTACATGTGATCACAGAGAAAAGAAATTGATTCTGAGAGACAATATGGGTTCACAAAAAGGGGGTTCACTGACTAACCTCATAATAGAAAATGGGATATGATAGGTGCATTGCATCTTTATTTTAACAAAGGCATTTATCAAAATCTCCCTGCAAACAAGATAGCCTAAGACAGATTAGTAGCAAACACCAAGAGTAGTGAATAATCAATCAATGTCTCCTTGGACTGAAATCTTCAGTGTATGTCACAGTGTTCTGATATTACCTCTGTTCTGTCGTTCTGATATATATATATTTTTTTTTGAGACAGTGTCTCGCTCTGTTTTCAGGGTGGAGTGCAATGATGCAATCTCGGCTCACTGCAATCTCTGCCTCCCAGGTTCAAGTGATTCTCCTGCCTCAGCCTCCTGAGTAGCTGGGACTACAGGCGCCCACCACCACACCTGGCTAATTTTTGTATTTTTAGTAGAGACAGGGCTTCATCATGTTGGCCAGGATGGTCTCAATCTCTTGACCTTGTGATCCATGGGTCTTGGCCTCCCAAAGTGCTGGGATTACAGGCATGAGCCATCACACCTGGCCTTTATCCAATATTTTTATCAAAGGTTTAATGAAACTATACAGTATATTCTTATCAAGATTACAAAATGCCTTTATCTGGAAAGGTGAGTTAATATACTGGAAGACTAACTAACATTCACAAAGAGTTTAAATGGCTGAAATTGTTAGCTAATTCTAACAGGATTAGACAGAATAGTGGTAAGGGTAAAAACTCACATGGGGATATACAAGAGAACAAAATACTTGCAGTCTAGATTAAAACTGTGCATAGATAATCGCCTGAAGCTTTTATTTGCCTTCAACCCAAAGAGTCAATGTGTCTTGGTTATCAAAACAGACCAAACCAGACAGACAGGGAACTGCACAAGTCAAACAATTATTTCAATTTACACAATCAGGTATTTATTAAACATGTACTACATGTCAGATATGATTCAGGGTCCATAGATACCAAGAGCAGTAAGATGTGGCATCTGTTTCCAAAGAATTAACAGCATAGTAGGAGCAGGCAAGGTAATTAAACAGCTAATTAAATGTTAGAGAATTCTGGCAATGGAAGAACCTACCAGGTGCAAAGATAGGGAAGAGGGAGGTATTCTACCTGAGGATGGGAGAGGCAAGATAGGTGGTATCCTATGTTGGGCAGCAGACCCTCAGAGTGCTTTTTAAACACAGAGCACCTTCCCAGAAGAACTTCAGGATGCTAAGCGGAGAAGCAAGACCCTCAGAAATGATGTCTCTTGAATGTAGGTTTGAGGAAATGGAAGATGCTCAGCCTAGAGAAACATGACAGAAATGATGCCAAGTTCTCCAGGGGAAAAGATCTTTGGCATATATATGGCTATATCCACAGTGTTTAGCACAATGCCTCATTCATGATTATCACACAATAAGCATTTGGATGAATGAATACACATGAATAAATGAATGAATGAAAGTAATACTGAAGGAATGCACTTACTCTAAGTAGCTCCCTAGGGAAAACGACAAGTCAATAAAGATGTTGCAAACTGGCTTTCCAAAGTCTAAGTTTAGCCTGCAGGTTGTTCTGTTTCACTTTCATACCTCTTTTTTATTTACCAGCGTTTTAAAAACAGGTGGCTTCACATAAAAATCTCCAGCTTCGGCCGGGCGCTGTGGCTCACGCCTGTAATCCCAGCACTTTGGGAGGCCGAGGCAGGTGGATCACCAGGTCAGGGGTTTGAGACCATCCTGACCAACATGGTGAAACCCAGTCTCTACTAAAAATACAAAAATTAGCTTGGCATGGTGGCATGCACCTGTAATTCCAGCTACTTGAAAGTCTGAGGCAGGAGAATTGCTTGAATTCAGGAGGCGGAGGTTGCAGTGAGACAAGATCATGCCACTGCACTCCAGCCTGAGCAATAGAGTGAGACTCTGTCTCAAATAAAAGAAAGAAAAGAAAAATCCAGCTTCTCTTGAAATATTAGAAGACCTGACAACTCTGGGCCTACATGGCTAAATGGAAGTATCTATGTGCCCATCTCAAGAGGACAAGGGCTCACAAACTGCCATAGTCTCTACTAATTCCTATCATACTCCTAACCTGAAAGCATTCATTTATCATTATGCACACAATTTTTTTTTTTGGTACGGTAAAGAGGAAAGTGAAATATTTCTTGAGCCTACATGACTACCACACATGGGCAATAAAACAGTCAAAATGACTGCTTGAAGAAAAATGGAACAAAGCATATTTCTGGAAGAGGAGAATATTCCCATGTGCCTAAAATGGAAAGTATTACAACATAATCTCACATCCACCTCACTTCCCTCAATTACTCTAAGATCAGCCTGACCCTTTTAGCATTTGAATTTTCAACTTTTAATATGCAAAGTACTGAGAGGCAGGCTTCAGTTCAAAATAGGAAGCAACACTGAAGCTAGTACACATTTAAACACTTAAAATTATATCAGGTACTTGGATAACAAGAAATGTCCACACAGAAGAATAATGACAACCCATATGAAACACCATCTAAAAAGAACAATCTCAGGTTCTGTATCACCCTGAATGTACCCTTATGAAAGTACTTAACCAAGTTTTTTAAAAACTCATTAATTATATTCCTCAAATGTTTTGAGTATTTTTTCATACACTATAGGAAACTAATTTCTTTTTGTCATTGTATCCATCTCACTCAGCACACAAAAGATTCTAAATAAAAATTTCCTGAACTTACATTAAGTTGACGCGGGATCATCTTTCCCTTTTGACTCTAAGAATCTCTCATTTTACTTGATGTAGCCTTCATTATTCATTTAAAACCAGGCCAAGCAGTAGGAAATAAAATATTTTTTTCTGAAATAATCTTAATAGCCATCTCTCACTATCTGAAAACCTTCCAGAGTCTGGCAAATATGAACCCAAATTGCCCCTTCTCCATCTGAACTCCCTCTGCTTTCCTGTAAAATTGTCCAGAAAGGTAGGGCCATGAGTTCTCAGCCATCTGATAAGCTGGTTTGCAGCACTACCATATCTCTTCCCAGGAAAGGGCACAGGATCACACAATCTGGCACCAAAGGGGGTTGTGGGGTGGAGAGAAAGGGAGAAGAAAGAGCCATTGACTACCCTCTGCCTCCTCACTCTCGCAACCTGGAGCTTAAAACAAAGTCTATCGGTCTCTTTTAAGTTTCTTCTTTGACAATAGCTCTGGTTTAGGGGGAAAAAAAAAAGTAACAGTCTGTATTTGTGAAATAGAGACACATACCAGCTAATATATTAGAATCCTTCCTCAAAAGGACCCCAACTCTACGTCAATCAAATGGCTCTACCTTAAGGAACTGGCATAAGTCTGCAAACTGGGTAAGACATCATGACTCTCCATTGTGGTGACCCAAGCCTGATTCCTGGCCCTGAACCTGGAGTTTTCCTGGAATAAAGATCAAGCAAACTTTTAGAGGGCTGCTCATCTGCTTCATTCCTAGGGACAATATGATTCATTAGCCACCACCAATGATTGCTGTAGGTCAAAACATTCTGATTACCACTGTGTCCCAGAAGCCCATCATGGTTAAAGCATTCACTTTGTCTTTGGCAGCTAAGCTCTATCACTTGGTCTTTGGTACTCCTGGATCCCATCACCCCATGAAGTCAGAAAGTCCACCTCAATGGCAGCATCTCCCACATCACACCTGGCCTACAGAAGAGACCCACCAAAGAGCTTCTTGAAGTTGCAGGTGCTCCTTCACCAATGTAATTCTCAAAGTCTCAGAAAAGGGAAAGTCATCTGGCCTCTCTGGGAATACAATGGAGGCATGAAAGGGTGTGTGTGCAGGTGACATGTGATAAATGCATGCCAACATTCCTATCTCAGTGAGCCTTTGTATTCCTTTCTCTACATTATGCCAGGGAGATTTTGGCATCTCAACCTCATTAAACATGGGCCCCCATGAGTCCCAGTGGTTCTCAAGCGTCTTAATCATCTGGTGTGGTAGCTATCATTGTTGATTCTCTGATCCCATCCCAAGATATTCCAAGGCAATAGATCTGAATTAGGGCCCAGAGATCTGCCCCAAATAACCCATGTGATTCAAAGCCAGGTGATACTCAGAACAATGGGGGACAGGTCTCAAAGCTTAAGGAAAGGCTACCAGGGTTGCCCAGCTTGCCAGAAAAGCCCAGGTTTCTCAGCCGTAATGCAACATATAATCTTTTCCAAAGAAATACAAACCAGGGAAAAGAAAAAAATTAAAAGTATCCCTTTATAATCTATTTCTGGTGTCTATAGTGATGGGTTCTCCAATGCTTTCTGTGTGGGTTTCCACAGCCCAATGCTAAGCACACAGCACATTCTCCTGTCTTCCTCTATTACTGTTCATCTTTCTTTCCCCCCGCCTTGCCATCATTACAGCTCTCAAATGCTTATAAGAGGTTTCCATAGTCTACTTAGATCATTCAACCAATAAATAACAACATCTGGTTCTTCTCATTTTTCCTCTAAGGCAAATCCCTTTGGCCCTCAATCATTTTGGTTGCTCTTCTTCTGCATTCCCTTCAGTACCAGGAATAAAACAGCAAATCATCATCATTTAATGTATCTGAAGTACCAAACAATGTAATTCCCAGGCACCAACGCAAACAACAGTGCAGAGGGGAGATTGACACTCTGCAGCAAAAGCAAAATTCATGGCTTTGATTTGAGTCCAATGCATCACATCTTATCTGGCTATGAAGAAGCTGCCCCATGGGAAAGCTGCTCCATAGGAAGCAAGGTTATTGTCACTGTCACATTAGTACTAGAGTAATAGTACAGCTATTAGAGTAATAATTGTACCAAGGAAAGGGTAAGAAAACTGAGGGCAGGAAGATCAGTAAACATATCTGGAAGGTAGAAGAAAATCCTCAAAAAGAGAGCCAGCAAATAATAAAAATTAGAACAGACCAAGGCCAAATATTTTAGTTTTAACTGAGCTGTCAATTTTTAGCATTTTGTTTTCTTTTAAAGATATGTATTTGGTGGAGTGCCTGTATGTATGCAGTCTGACATCAACTCCCCAGAATTAACACAGACTTCCCAGTTGAGGGCAAAGTCCTCCACAAAGCTCGTCACACTTCAGACATCAACCACAAGTTCCCCAGGCCACTGGTACTTCTGACCAACTGGCTACATAATCAGGGCCTCTTACAACTCTCTCAATTTTGATCATTCATTAGAACAACTCAGAGAAATATGGAAACCCTTATATTTATGGGTATAGTTTTCTTATAAATGATACAAGTTAGGACCAGTCAAAAGAAGAAACCTATGGGACAAGGTCCAGGAGGGTCCTGAACATAAATGTTCTGTTTCTTCAGGATGCTTCACCCTCCCAGCACATCAACCTATGATTGACTGATGAACCAGGGAAGTTCAAGCAAACTTCAGTGTCCACAGTTTTTATTGGGTGTCCCAAAATGTAGGCATGATTGATTGAATCGCTGACCACATAACAACTCAATTTTCAGCCTCTCTTCCCTCCTAGGAGGTTGGGATACAGGAATGATATCACATGCCTTGCAGCCCCAATCCTCTAATCATATAATTGCTCTTTATACCACAGCCAGCCCTCATCCTGTAACCATCTATGAGCCCACCATGAGTCAACTCCTTTTTAATATAAACTTAGGTGTGATCCCAGGAGTCCATCATGAATAATAATGACACTCCTTTCACTTGGGAAATTCCAAGGGATTAGAAGCTTCCTCCAAAGAATCCAGGACAAAGACCAGAAAAAGTCACTGTCACGTTAGTTTCTCTGATAAAATATTTTCAGGTCCTTGTACTCTATTTGATCCCACAAGGCCATTCCTTATAGAAAGCATAGACATGCATGAATTTTAGGACCCTGAGATCAGAGTGTTTTGAGAACCCCCTATAATTCTGGATTTTGAAGATACAGCTGCTGTCTCTCGCCTTGAACTTTGCAGCAATCATCTACCAACCATTTGTGCTTCAATCTGCCACCCAAGAAGAGTAATATCCAAAAGTGCTACAGATCTTCAATCTCTACCTAGAGTTACAGTCCCGGCAAGTTACAATAGAAAGTCACAGTCATACCTTTCAGAATCTCTCAGTAAACAGAACCCACTGGTATCTTCTGCATATATCTGAGGAAATTCCTAGTCTGCCTCCACTTTTCTCTTTGAGAGAGAAAGAACAAAGGTAAATTAGCCAAAAAGTAAACTAAGTAAACTTTTCCTCTACATTATAATCATGTAGCCTTACCTTAGTATTTACCTGAAAAATTTGAGCATTCACAAAAAGGATTTATTCATTCTTTAAAAAATTAATTTATTTTTAATTGACAAATATAATTCCTTCTTTCAGGGATTATTTCTGAGTCCCTACTTTGCAAGCCGGGCTTAGTTCTAGGTGCTACAGATAAACCTCACGGAGCTTGCACTGTAGTGAGGGGAGGTAAAAATCAACAATAAAAATGATGGCAGACAGCATCATTCAGAGGAATACTAAGGCAAAGCAGGGTAAGGAAACAAGGGTAAAACACAGTTTTTGCTACTTTAGACCACCTGGCCACCAGGGAAGGCCTCTGGGATGAAGTGACATTTATGCAGAGACTGAAGGTGGTGAGCACGCAAGACCTGCACAGATCTGGGGAAAAGCATTTAGGAAGAACCATCAACACATGCAAGGCCTTTGGTAGCAGTGGGTTTGGCCTGTGCAAAGAACAAGGGCTCTGGAATGCTGGTGCAGAGAATGAGGTGGAGATTGGTAGACTAGGGTCAGAGAGGTAGCCACTGGGCAGATCAAAAAGGATGCTATAGAACAAAAACCATATCTTATCATTTGGGAAAGGAACACTGCCATTGTGTGGGCATGATCAGACATTCCTTACCCCTCTCTTTAAGTGAGATAATAGACTCAAAGTTAGGAAAAATATGAATGTACCTCCAAAGAAAGATAGAAAAGACACTGGTTGGTAATAATAAACTGCTTCTGAAGGTGACTTCCCAGACTTCATTCAGAGACTCACCTATAAAAATCCTCATGAGTCCAAAAATAAATCCCTCTCACTTTCCAACCCTCCTACACTACCAGACTGTAGTCTAAAGCATATCTTACCAGATTATAATCACAACCTCCTCCTCTTGGAGCTTCCAAGATAACCTTAGGGTGGCAAAAATTTTTCAAAGGCAGTTTTTCATTTTTCTTTATAAAAATTTTCTTGCCTCCAATCACATTTTCCCTTGGCTATTTCTGTCACTGAACATCCCAGACAATCTAGTCACATATCATAGAGAATCTTCGTTTGCTTCCTATGATGGACTTAGAAAACAAACTTAGCCATGTAGCAACAGGCTGTATCAAATGAAATTCCACAGAAGTCAAAAGAAAAGGAATAGAACCAAAAGGAACATATCACCATTTATTTAAAGTTGTGGGCATGAAGGTTAATTAGTGTTTATTTCCATGGTTGGCATACTATTTCTAACTAAAAGATGCAAACTGCTGCAAAAAACTTTCAAGATCAAACATTAAAATGCTGCAAATTCCTACAGCTGCATATTTTAAGATATTCTGTTATTTAGCTCTGATGTTTTAAACCACCCACTTTCACTCTTATGGTTCATAATACTATCAGAAACCTTTAATAAAATAAAACATTATAGCAACTATAATCTAACAGGCTAAACACACAGAGAGAGAATCAGGAGTTTAAAGTCCTTTAATTTGCTTAGTTTCCCCATCGTTAACATTTAAAAAATCATTGGTTCTTGCTGGTTGAAGCAGACTTCCACTTGCTTACTGAATGGAATAGCACTGTAAACAATTCAGCAATATCTTCTTCCCAAGAGAAGGGGGGCGTAAAATTAAAAAGCTAAGTTTCTTTTAAACCATTCAGGACCGCTTTTTCCAGGGAGGTGTTATGGACATCATAGAGTTTGGTTCTGTGTCAATTCACTGTCTACAGAGTAGCTTAATGCATTCTTCTTGATTTCAGGCTTACAAACAGGTCATGGCCAGAGAAGGATAAAGAAGCAAAATCTTAAAAAGAAAGTTATTGCTACAGAGTCACAGATGTTTTGATTCTGTACCACTATGGTCCAAAAATATTCATGCATGCCCTTGGGCATGATCTTACGAAAAGACTGAATCTGAGATTTGATTGGAAACAGAAATGCATTATAATTCTAAATCCACTTCAAGGAACACAAAGAGATGGTCATTTGTGTCAGTTAGGGTTTGACTAGAAAAGCAGAACTACCAAGACTGATTCAGAAGAAGGGATGTACTACAGAGATCTGACTTTTTACAATTGCTGGAGCTGGTTAAATAGCCTATGTAAGTGTGATGCTTCTGTGTCTATAACTCAAGTTGAAAGCCAGCAGAGCAGCAGGGCCATTCTGGAAGAGAAAGTAAATGGACTTGAAGGAGGAGGAAGCAAGGGCAAGCTGGAACCCACAAGGATGAGCTAAAATATATATCTGGTTCCCACTGCCTTTAAGGCTCCAACTGTAATAATGCACCTGGCTTGCAAAAAGTCTGGCACTCTTTCCTGCAGAGCTGCCTAACACACCTGCACATGATTCCCAGTACCTGAAAGAGGAACATCTGGAAAGCACCAGAAGAGCTGAGGGCCTGGCTGCTGCTGCAAACCAACAGCAGGTCCACCAGCACTTCTGTGACAACGTGCACGAGGCCTGGCAGCAACAAAACCTATGCTGACCTTCTGAACGTGATCACAGCCACTTCACTTTCACCCTCCAAATCTTGCAGAAATTTTTCTTATGGTTAGCCCTAACCCAGATCATCCTGCAAAAGCAATTCTAGGAAACATAGTCACAACTTAGCTTAAGTGATGTAGTGCAAAGCCACCACATCTTGGTAAGCTGCCTCCATATTCCATTGTCCCATGCCATCAAAACTGGTAAAGTAGATGGTCTGATAACCCATTTCCTCATTTCAAATTTTAGCTAATTCCTTATTTGAAAAAAATATATAATTAGTATCTTTGCTACCTAAGTACCTTTATTATTTATTAGTACACAAACAAGCACCTTTATAGCAATAAGCATTATGCATCTATAAATTACATTTATTCTTAAGGAAATTTCTAGCTCTCAGCATGTGTGACATACATTCAATGAATCAAAAATAA
The DNA here is from genome assembly GCA_963573385.1 of Cacajao melanocephalus. Taxonomy (NCBI): domain Eukaryota; kingdom Metazoa; phylum Chordata; class Mammalia; order Primates; family Pitheciidae; genus Cacajao; species Cacajao melanocephalus. The sequence goes on from CAUYLG010004754.1 coordinate 44,016, forward strand.
ACTTATGTTTTAATAAAACATACGTTTGGAGTTTTGCACTAGGAAAGATCCTTTGAGGAGGACAAAAGACAAGCTACAGAGTGGGAGAAAATATTTACCAATCACATACTTGACAAAATACATGCATCTAGAATATATAAAGAACTTAAATACTAAGCATTAAAAAAATACACTTAAAATGGGCAAAAGACACAAAGGCACATTTACCAAAGAGAATAGGGAAAATGGGCACATGAAAAGATGTTTAATATCATCAGTCATTAGGGAATGGTAAGTTAATGCAGTACATATATAGCTGTGATATCACTACATACCTATCAGAAAAAAGTTGGAAACAACCCAGATGTCCTCAACAGATGAATGGTTATACAAACTGTGGTATATCTATACAATGGAATACAACTCAGCAATAAAAATGAATGAACTATGGATACATGCAACAACCTGAATGAAGCTCCAGAGACATGCTGAGTGAAAAAAGCCAATCTCGTTAGGTTATATACTATGTGATTCCATTTATACAACAGTATTAAAAAGACAAAATGATAAAAAAATGGAGAATAGATTCACAGCTGTTATGGATTAGGGTCAGGGGATTATGGATTAGGCAGTTGTTATAGATTAGGTGTCCATGAAGTACCAAGGATCCTTGGGATGGAACTGTTCTGTATCTTGACTGTGGAGGTAGTCTCTGAAATCTACACATATGATAAAGCTGCATAGAACTAAATACACACTTAGCAACATTTTAAAAAAATAGAAGTACATATAAAATGGGTGAAATCTGACTAAATGCTGTAGATTGCATCAATGTCAATTTCTTGGTTGTAATATTATACCGTAGTAATGCAGCATGCGACCACTGAGGGAAATGGACAGAGCATATCTGTATTATTACAGATATTAATACAGCATATCTATATTATTACTTTAAATTTCATAGGAATGCACAATTATATTTTTTAAAGTTTTGTAAATGGGTTTGAAATCTCAAAGTTTTTCACTTAAGCATAATTTAAAATTCAGTTAAAATGGTTTGCACATATTTAAAGGGCCCCTTGAATTGTGTTTTCACTAAAATAAAAATCATAAAGACATAATCTATGTGAAGTATCTAGGCCAATGCTTGGTTCATAGTGAATAGTTAATAAATGTGGCTTTCTGTCCTTCCTTTTACCATCCTGTAGAATTGCGTGGGTCTAAAGTCATTGATGTCCTCCAGCTTCATGCTATTGCACTAGAAGATGCAGTTTCACCTCGGGTGACTATAGAGAAAACTGTCCAGTCTTATTTAAATCAGTGCATGTAAGCACAGAAAGACTACTTAACATTCTCTTTCTGAAGAGGCAGCTGTCTCTTTCCAATTAGTGCTGTGTTGCTCTTCTAGATTTGTAGCTCAGTCTTCTCAAAAAAAAGAGTGTATCTTTCATAGGCAGTAGCATATAATATGCAGAGAGCCATGCCTCTTCAATACCAACCTGCTTGTTACAATCAATGACTACCACAAGAGTCCCTCAGCTCTCTTCCTCCCAAACCCCTCAACTCTCCTTTGCTCTTGTTCTGTCAACCCCTAGCTAATTTTCCTCTTAATCGATGGCCTTACCTCTTTGTCCACTCCCTCCACCCCTCTCTCTTCTGTGCCTGCTGTCTCCATTATGAAGAAAAATAAAACATTTTAGGTGAGGCACGGTGGCTCACGCATACAAGCCAGCACATTGGGAGGCTGAGACTTAAAGATTGCTTAGCCCAGGAGTTCAACACCAGCCTAGACAACATAGGAAGACCCCATATCTACAAAACAAAATTTTAAATATACCTGGGTGCATAGCATGTGCCAGTAGTTTCAGCTACTCGGGAGGCTGAGGCAGGAGGATTGCTTATGCCCAGGAGTTTCAGGCTGCAATGAGCTATAATCGTGCCACTGCCTCCAGGCTGGAGGACAGAGTAAGATCCCACGTCAAAATAAAAAGAGAGAGAGAACATAGAAAAGAGAAGAAAACATTCTAGAAAGTCAAGAAGTGAAAACACACTTCCCTACTCTCCAGCAAGCAGGCACAGGCATTTGACTCTGGCTTTTTTAATTGAAAAGTACTCAGACCTGTGACCAGGATGGTCTCCATAGCTGTTAAAAAGACAGCAAGCACATTTCATTTGGTGAACTTGCACACCTTAAATTGACCAACAACCCTGACTGTAATAAATGAAAAAGTAGGTCAATCTAGAAGTGAAACATTTATATTAGTCCCATCTAAGGAGATTTTAAGAAACATCTGGGAAACGGAATAAAGAGGTTAGCGGAGGTTATCTTTCAGCAGAAAGCCAGAACAGCTTTCTAATAGGACAAATGTCTGTACTATATTCTCTTCAGAGTCAAATGTGTAATTTCCTCACTCTCCTTAAAAACATTAAACTTTCAGTGTAAGACTTAAGTCAAAAGAACATGAATTGTTGCCGATTGCTATGGTTTCTTTTCTGAGTCATCAGAGACACCTGTCAAGAGACCTAAGCCTCCCAGCCAGAACAGGCTTTTCAAGCTGCCAACCCGGTCTCAAATAATCATTACCATAAACACGGGTTCCTATTACATCCGTTGGAAAAAGGCTTAAAACGCCAATAATACCGCACCAATATTATTTCAACAGTTTTGACCGGTGCATTAAAATGAGCTTAAATGCTGAGCCACATTATAAAGGGTTGAGTCAAGCTCTTGATGTGTAAGATAGCACTTCCCTCAAATGAGTGCTTCTCTTTTTTCCTCTGAAACAAGCCTTCTTTTTAAATTCAAGAAAATACTCCACCCCACAAAAACCTAGCATATTCTCCCTTCCCTTTACACTTATTCACACCAGAAATGCTGAATCATGACTCCGAGGTTGTAAAAGAAAAACTGTTTCAGCTGGGACCCCAGGATCCCTGGAGAAGCCTCTGGTCTGCGTTCCTTCTCTCTGCACCTTCTACGAGTCTGGATCTGGAGCGGTCTGGCAGATTGGTGAGCCTCGAGGAGCAACCAAGGGTGCAAGGCGGGGGCTAGGGGGAGTCTTCTGCTCCCTCTCCCGTTCCTCCCCTAAACCCACGCAGCCCTGGCAGCTCAAGGCTCCCGCCTCGTCTCATCTGAACGAAAACCTTAAGGGGCTGATACACTTCTTATCTGCAAAGCTGCCCAACAGCCTCCGAGAAATTCTCAACTTGGAAGCATCGCCACCACCGCCACCTCTCCGGAACCCTCTGGGTCCGCGCTAGTCCCACTTGGTCACGATCCTGCAGGCGATGGGGTGCGGAGGCGGTTCCACCAGCCCGCTCCCAGCCCTGCCTGGAGACAGAAGCCCGCCGAGAGCGCAGACACTTGAGAAACTCGATCCCAACTCCCCAGCCGGCGCCTCCCGAACCGCCCCGAGAGCCCAGAGGAGCCGGGCCCTGGATCAAAGTGCCATGCACAGCCTGGAGAGGAGGGAAGCGTGGAGGGAAAGGGCGGCAAAAATGAAATGCCCTCAAGCCAGTCCCGCAACTTCTCCCGGCCCGAGGGAGGGCGGAGGGTAGGGGCGGCGGCGGTGGCTAGCGCGAGGTGAGGGACCGACTCACTTGAAGGTGAGGACGCAGAGCGGCCGGTAGGACTTGTGGCTGGTGTTCTCGGCCATGCCCTTGCCCCAGAAGTCGTTGGTGAAGATGCCCCAGCGGAGCGGGGCGCCGGGCCGCACGTCGGGGTTGTTCACGATCGCCCACACGTCGTCGTGCACGAACTCGCCCTGCAGGGAGCGGCCGTAGCACAGGCAGCTCGCCCCGGCCAGTAGCGCCGCGGCCCCGGCCCGCGCGAGCCCGCAGCCCCGCCGCCGGGAGGGTGCGCGGTCCCCGCCGCCGCCTCGGGCAGAGGTGGTCACCACCATCGCGCCGCCGCCGCCGCTGCTGCCCTGGCCTCTCCCGGGCGTCTGGCATCCTCCCCTACCGGGGCCCCGGCGGCGCGCGGCGGCTGCCCGGAGGGGAGCTCCGGCATGGTGCTGCGGCAGCTGGACCCGCCGCGAGCGCCCTGCGCTCCGCCACCGCCTGCGCCGCCGAGTTGGCCCAGCTGCAAATAAACAGCAGTCCCCCCGCCTCCCCCGGCCATCGCCACCTCCTCCGCCCCACTGCGCATGCCCGCTCGCTCTGTTTTCCACCCCCCAATCCCGGGACGCGGGCTGGTTCTCCGCACAGCCCCGCGCCCTCTGCCTCCGGCCCGCCTCGCGCGCAGGTGGAGCGGGGCTCGCGGCGCGTGGCTGCCCGGGAGCGGCGGAGAAGGGCACCCCGGGGTCTCACTCCCACGCCCCCGCCCCCATTGTTCTCCCCCGAATGGGGCTGGGGAGGGGCACATCTGGCGGACCCCTCCCCGAGGGACCAGGCGGTTTAGCAGGTGCGCAGCCTGGAACCCCCACACCCACCTTCCAAAGAGAAAAGTGCCGCTGCTTCTCGGGAACTTCCCGGCTTTTCAGCACCCGGGACAACAGCAGCGGCGCCCGAAGACACGCTGTCCACCCGCCCCGCGCTCGCGTCCAGTCGCCGGCTTCGTGCTCTCCTGCCCGGGCTTTCTCTCACCCGTCAGGCGCTGTCTCCAGCAGACCCAGCCTCCGGCGGAGGAACCCGCGGGGACAGGGAGCACCTTCCCCAAAGCCAGGAGAAGGGGTCTCCCCGGACAACGACATCCTGCTCTCCCTGCCCGGGTATGTTCAGAGTCGCCACCGGCTGTTTAACTTTACAGCCCATTTCTTGGTCCGCACTTTAAAATGTCCCAGGTTCGAGTTTTGGTTTGGGCCTGGGAGCTGAATTGGCTTCTGAAACATTTCTTATTTTATTGTTTGCTTAAACTCAAGATAATTTGGAAGATGCCAAGCAAACTACTTTTTCTATCTAACTGCATCACTTGGGTCTCATTATTTCCTGGGATGTGGGTGTGTTTGAACTGTTCTGCTAATTCAGTACTGGGCAGGGAAGAAGAGGGGATGGGGAGGATTTGTATTAGGGCCTCTGGCTGTGGCTCCAAAACTTCCAATTTATCTGAAAGATTGTTTTCTTTTTTAAAATACTGATTATAGTAATACATCCCAGAGTGATGATTACTAGAATTTCTCCAGGTCTGAAAATTCTATTGGTTCTTTCAGACACCTTGTAAATTTCCATTGCTGAGTGTTAGAAGTTACCAGGAATTTGATACATCCAGATAGAAAAACGGAAAATAAAAAGTCACCCTTTTATTCTCATCCTCCTCAAATCCTTAAAAAGTTCACCGACATAAAAAATAAAATCTAGAAATTATTATTCTACTATCTGTTTTTGTGTGGCTCTTTACTGTAACAAGTTACTTTTTAAAAAATTTTAAGACATTTCTAAGCAGTTGAAAACTCAATGAATTAAGATAAACTTATTGTAACTCAAAATACGTTTCACTTTCACTTTATTTGGTTACTTGAAATTAGTGACCGAGAAATGAAACCGGAAATCCTGGACATGGATGTTTTCATTCTTTCATCAAAACCTTTCACCCTTGGTGACCTTACTATCCAGACTTTAATATCTAGACACATCTGAGTCTATATCCTAACATAACACACTACAGTGTTTCCTCTTCGACTGCCTAACAACTTAATAAAAATGTATTAAGAAGACATTTGTGCTACAATGTGTTAAGTATAGGATTGGATGACCCAAAGCTGCTCAAGTGTGTGTGTGTGTGTGTGTGTGTGTGTGTGTGTGTGTGTGTGTTTAACATAAAAGTCTAGCTAAGTTAACAGCTGACTGGGATAGTGAAATTATCTTTGCTGAAATCACAGTAGATGTAATAAATCAATGTATCAATCCTTACCTATAATTAACAGAGACTTTCTAGAGAGAATGTCTTAACCCAAAAGAGTGACTCTAGGCCAGGTGCAATGTATTTAAACACTGCCTCCTGTGCTCACACCTGTAATCCCAGCACTTTGGGAGCCCAAGGCAGGAGGGTTGCTTGAGGCCAGGCGTTCAAGACTGGCCTGGGCTACAGAGTGAGACCCTGCTTCAAAAAATAAAATAAAATAAAGACTCTAATAGTAGACTTTTTTTTTTTTTGAGACGAAGTCACTCTGCCGCCCAGGCTGGAGTGCAATGGTTCACTGCAACCTCCACCTCCCGGGTTCAAGTGACTCTCCTGCCTCAGCCTCCAGAGTAGCTGGGATTACAGGCCCACACCACTATATTCGGGTAATCTTTTGTATTTTTAGTACAAACAGGGTTTCACCATGTTGGTCAGGCTGATCTTGAACCCCCAATCTCAGGTAATCCACTCACCTTGGCCTCCCAAAGTGCTAGGATTACAGGTATGAGCCACTGCACCCAACCAGTAGTAGACTTTTATAGAGAGAAAGTCTTTTTTCCTTCCTCAAATCATCCTTAAGTCATCCTTGTCCAAGGAAAAGCCCTGATCAGCCCCTTCTTTTTGGAGTTGTTTTCTTTTTTAGATGAAAACAGTATCAGAGTGCTCCATGACCATGGAGAGTAGTACAGGACTCAGGGGTGAGACCCTGAAGAGATCATAAAAAGAAAAGATAAAGGAAACCTCAAAGTGGAATTCCTCGTTACCTAATCTTTCCTCTAGGTTCAGTGGCATCTGTATTCCATTTAGCTCAGATGACAAATTTGAGATTGACTTAAAATAGTGAAATACTTCAAGTCTTCTCAATGACAATTAGTAAATATTTTTTAAAATTAGTTCCTTCACAGCCCTATGATCTCCTAATTCAATACTGCTCTATGTTGTAGGAAAAGTATAGAAGTACTGATGTCAGAGGGAGGTTTACATTGATATGCCAACCCATCAAGCCATCTGCTTCTCTCTTAAAGTGTGAAACACCCATCTTGGCTAATAAAGGGGCCCAAAAGTAAATTAGATTTATTTCTTGTTACTTGGCCTCTGATTATTTTTAAAGGATTTATAATTAGAGCAATATTACCTCCTAAAACATCTTGTGTCCACTCAAAGCAATTTATAATAAAACATAAATTATTGTAGAAGTGCCTCTCTGAAGCTCATATAGATTAAGTCACTCATGCAAATTAAGATGGATCATATTTCTGAAAGAGATTAGGACAAAACTAAAAACAAATCAAGGGCAAGATATTGTAATAAAACAAATTTCAAATTACTGGTGACAAAGATTCTTTGCTTGACCAAACTGTAGCTATTCTTCTGAACCTTTTCCTAGGGCATCAGTGTACTTCCTTGTAAAATCCAGTTTTAGCAAAGAACCCTACTAAGTCAGTTTGGCAAGAGATATCGAGGGTAGGGGGTTCTTTCTGTATTTGAAGTTGAGTCCAATCTCTCTTCCCCACTGAAGGACTGCATTCCAGTGGTGTCTGTAACTATCACAATGGTCCTGAATAAAGTCTACCAAGCTTTAACAAGTATTGTTAATTTTTTTTTTATTTTAACACTGCCCCTTGTGCTTTTTTTCAGCTTAATGATATCCTCTATTGAAATATAACCTATATAAATGGCCACATGCAATGTTACAAAGGTAACAATATAGTTTACAAAACAGATGATAATATAGTTTACATTAAAATATAAATTTTTGTCTAGTTATTTAAATATTACTGTTCTTGAACAGAATACAGAAAAGTCGAAATAAGAACAAAAAAATTAAATTACCCCCACCCCATGGGCCTGTGGTACAGCAGACAGCATGTGCTCTAAGAAGCTGGCCCAACACCTGGGCTGTGCCCAGACCTTGGCCCAGACTGATGGCAGCAATGGTGGCAGCAGACGCAACAGTGGGAGCATGCTGCAGCTGCAGGAGAAAAAAAGGGGCTCTTCATGAAGGTAAACTGTGTTCCCTTCCATCCATAAAGCCTCTCTCTGTGGCATCTGCACAGTAATAAAATTTAAGAGTATCAAAAATTATTTGTGACCTTGCATTTTCTGGCACTCAGGCGATAAACTTTGTAAGTATATTACTACAAGATAAAAGTATACAAATGTACATTGCAATAAAAAATATTGCAGGAGAGGAAAACTGTCTTTTCATTCCTACCTTTCTTGGTACCTGGCTGGATCTCTGTAACAAAAGACAGGTTAACAAGAGAAAAGATACAAATTTGTTTAATATACATTTTATGTGACACAGATGACTTCATAAGGAATTGAAGACCCTAAGAAATGGTTAAACCTGATTGTTTTCAAAGTAGGTTTTCTGAAGAATAAAGAAACGTGGAAAAGTATGATAGGATAAAAATGGGCATGAACTAAGAGGTGTAAACTAGGGGAACCTTAGCAAGGCCTGCTTGTTCATATTTATCTGGGCATTGCTCCAGCTTTGGAAATAAGGACAATCTCCTTAGAAGATAGGAAAGGTACCTCTCACATGAGCGTCTTATGACCTGCTTCATAGGAAGGTCAGAAAGTCCTTTCTGCACCTGCCATTTCTTGAATTCCTTTGGCTTAAAATATTCAATATGTCATGGTGTCATATATTGGAGTAGCATGTCCTGAACCACATTAATATCAAGGATTTGCCAGAATTCTTCAAAGAGTGGAATCTCTGGCTTTGAAAACTGCTGCAACGTTGCAAAGCTAATATCCATAGTCTTAGAAATTATTCTGTGTACTAGAAAAGAACACTATTTTTATCTGAATGTAATTTTAATTATATATAAATCAAAAAGCTACTTTTAGTGTCTTATACAACCTCTACAACTTATAGGAAATGTCAAAGGAGCCACTAAAATGCCATTGTATAAATTTACATTTTAAATCGAACTCAGACTTATACCAAACAAATGTGAATGAAGAGTTAAATTTTTTAAGGAAAGTTATTCTATCTGGATCAAGAGCTCTAGATGTACGTTATATTTCAAAATAAAGTATCAGACATTTATTCCAATGTTGTTGTAGCTTATAAAATACTCTTAACTGCACTAGTCACAGTTGAATGAGCAGAGGAATGTTTCTCCAAATCAAAGAATATTTTTAAAAATCCTGATTCATAGCATTTGCTGATTTCCATGGTGCAAATATTTTCACCATGTTTGATTTTATGCAACCAATGTGACCTCACTGAACACAGAAATGGGAAGATATATATAATAGCACGTTATTCTACAGCATTTTCGCCAAACAGATACAGCAGCTATAAATAAGACCAAGAGTCGATTAATGGTGAAATAATTGAAACGTGATGGGTTTTGAGCATTTATTATACTCATTTTAAATCTAATGTATAAAAATGGTTTATATTACTTAATTTTTTATAAAAGTATGTTTAACAACTGGCTTACAAAATTCCTAAGAATGTAAGAATTAATTTTTGTGAACTTTACTCCAGCACATTATCAAATGAAATATGCTTGGTCATTATTTGTATTATAATTTTGAATTTGAGTGATAAGTAAGGGGAGGTGTGCTCTTTATACTTATATAGCAAAGAACCTTACTGAAAGAAAGGTCTAGGCTTTGCCCTCAGCAATTGGGAGAGCACCTCTAGGCCCCTTGCCTAGAATGTCCTGCTTCATAGGCATGTCTGTTTGCTTAGAGTTTTGGAGATTAAACAGTCTAATGCTATGGTTTATGGTGAGGGCCTTGAGCCACACAGTCTCAGTTCTCACTTCTGGGGAACTGGAGACTAAAGGCATGAAGAGGAACAGAATATGCCTCCCCAAAACATACCAGTTTGGTATCAGGATTGTTTTGAGGTGAAGGCAACTAGCTCTCTGTATTCCTGCTTTTTGTTGAAAAGCAGACCATGAATTTCCATTTTTAAAGGTATCTCCTCTCATACTAGAAAAAGAACTACTTCAGAGACAACTCTTAGTACTCGACAAGATGCTTATCTGTGTAACAAACATACTAAACCACCCTTATTTACCACACTTTCCTCTCCTTACTCCCTGCACTGGCCTCAAATCCTTGCCCTCACCTTATCCCTCTCCTCCAGAAGTGAAGCCCTTTCCTTTGTCTAGCCTAAGATGGTATATAAGCCCTCAATTCTAACTGCCTCCTTGAGTCACAATTCTTTGGGAACTTTTATGCATATATGTGTAATAAATCTGCTTTGCCAGCCGAGCACAGTGGCTCATGCCTATAATTCCAACACTTTAGGAGGTCAAGGTGAGTGCATCACCTGAGGTCAGGGGAGGGATAGTATTAGGACAAATACCTAATGCATGTGTCACTTAAAACCTAAATGACGGGTGGATAAGGGTGGCAAATAATCACAGCACATGTATATAATATGCACGTAGCATGTATAAAACATGCATACAACATGCACATTACATACATAAGCATGCATACATATATAGAATGTATACAAAATGCACACTACATGTATGCAACATGCAGAAAACACACAACATACACACCACACACATACTGCGTGCATACAACATACATGCATGTGCACATCATGCATGTTTAATGCATGATATATGCCCACAGCATGCGTACTACATGTGTGAACTATGCCCCAAAATGCACTACATGCACACATGCATACTAAATGCATGCAACACACCGACATGCATGCTACATGCACACTACTGCATACATGCCTACAACATACTCATGACATACATGCATACACCATCCATGCCACATGCAAAACATGCAAACTATATCCAAACAACATGTGTAGTACATGCATTCTAAATGCATGCATGCCAGATGCATACTACATGCAAACAACATGCATGCATACTCCATGTGAACAAAATACATACTACTTGTGTACAGCATGGCCACAACATACAAACAACATGGGGAAAAACAGCATGCCCACAACGTAAAGGCAAAATGGAAAAAACACACACTACATGCCTACTATGTGAGTACTACATGCACAGATATAACATTCTTATATTCATACAATGTGTACCAAATGTGTATGACATACATGCTACATGTGTGTGACATGCCTGCTACATGCATACAACTTGCATACAGTGTGCACTACATGCATACGACATGCACATACCATGTGCACAACATGCACACTACATATGTACAACATGCATACTCTGCATACTGCATGCATACCACATGTGCACTACACGCATACAAAATGCATACCACGTGCACTAAAACATGCAAAGAGCATGAAACAATGTACTGAAAACATGTGAACATGCCTTAAACACATAGTATGCAAACAATGCCAATAACATGCATACTAATTGCAAGCAACATGCTTGGAGCATGCAGAGAACATTTTTAAATATGCAAAACACATGTTTATGGCATGAAAAAACTTGCAATGTGGAAACCACATGTGTAAAACATGCAAAGACCACATAGCAACATGGCTAAAACTCAGACAGCAGGCCTAAAATATGCATGTTACATACGAATAACATGCAATGAACATGTTTAGCTACATAAGCTGTAGGGCCCAATGTAAAATAAAAATGAGGGAACCTTTGTTCTAAAGTTATTAAGAATCTCAGGATGGTGACAATGTTGCATCAAACCAAGAGTGAAGTCCTTCCATGCACTGAGTTCATCTAAGTACAGGGCTCTGTATAACTACAAAAGTTGCACACCCATGAAGCCAGGCCTGTTTTGACCAGCAATCCTCTTCATATAATTATCTCCAACTAGTTTAAATACTCCTGACAAACAATGGCCTTGGGACAGCCAAAATTAATGGCCTCAGGGAACCCAGGACCTAATAAAATACTTGCCATAAGTCAATGACATGGCTTGCATCTTATGTTATTCAAGAAATTGGAAAATCTACCATGCTAGTTTTTCTTTGCCAAGAAATAAAGATTATATCTAAGGACAGATACTTTCCCTTGAGAAATTACAATCTCCCATCTTTCTTCGCTGTGCTGCTAAGTCTTATTTCTTGGACTATTTTTCCACGTGTGAGTTAATCTAAAGGAATACGAATGAATCTTTTCAGGCTCCATAGTAGCTTACAAAAACTTCTTAAATATATTTTAGATTTTATTTTTGGCCATGGTACTATAAATGAGGCAGCCAGGTTTTTGTTGTTGTAGTCGTTATTTTTGCACATCTTGGATAAGAGCTGAATATTGTAGCCTTTCCAGTTAAAAGACAAAGTTGAAGCAGATTCTGGCTTCACGGTTTCTTTCACATCCTCTGTCTCTTTCATCTCCCATTTGGTCAGTGATTTCATTCTTTCTCTGTTACATAGTTTAAGAGATTAGAAACCCATTTTTATTCATCTGACAACTTTTTTTCAGAGAATTAGCATTATACCTACTTCTAAGAAAATGAGTTTCCTGGCAATGCTGTCATTGCTACTTTACTTGTATTTATAGAAACACTCAAATGTTAGTATCTTCCCTTCATACTTGGCCCAAAATTCAGATATCAGCTCCTATCAAGAGTGACAGTGATAGCAAACCCCTAGAACATGCCACAAACCCACTTACTCTCTGTGCACATAAAAAAAAACATGACTAACCAATTGTGATGGTTTTGCACATTAACTCCGGGTGCAACTTTAAAATCCCTCTCAACACTGCCTCCCAGACTGCCACTCTCTGTTAATCAGTTGGCCTGTGAGTGGAAACTCCTTTACTGTCCTTGAGCCAGTGGAAGATGGCTGCAAGGAGGCATGGGTTCTGAAATGTAAGAATGCATCTTCTACATAAATGAAAGTCAAGCACCTAAAAGTGTGTTTATAGCTTTAGATGTTATCACTTGTATTTGAATAAATGTATTACCAATACATTTTTAAGTAGGACTAAGATTACATCTTTTGTACTTTGAGATATTTTTAAGGAAGTTTCTATAAAATTTTTTACTGTTCTGCAAACATAGTACCAGATAATTGAAAATTACCATACAAGGATTGTATGACCCTATTAGAGTATTTCTGTGAATATTGACACCTGAAAATTGTGAAAAATCCATGAAAAATTTGACTAAAAGCCATTTTAAAGAAATCTAGGCAAAAATAAAGGCCCCGATAATTTATATAATTAGCTATAATTTATTGTCACTAAACCCAATATGGGGGGTTTGTGTGGGTTTTTTTCACCTCCAAATTGAAATAAATTGTTTATGGATAGGAAGAGTTCATTGAATCTTTGTTTGCTAACAATAGCAAAATTTTGATTCTCCAACTTGTTGGAAATGTGTTTATAACATCAGGAAGAACCCATACCAAGAAAATGGATTGCTCACAGTGGATGGATACTTTACTTTCTGTAGAAAGGCTGCAAGTCGCCAGCAGTCTTGTCATGAGACCACACCTGAACAAAGGAGACAGGGACATTTATAACTTTCATAACCTGACGCAATTGCCCTACTGCTGTGTCCAACTTCCATTGGCCAGAATGGGATCTCATATTCTATGCTTGACCTGATTGGCTGAAAACTTGGAAATTTCCTGTATAGATAAAGGGGAAAGAAGACAAGGAAGAAGACAGGGAAGAAGCGGAAACTAGTCAGGAGAAGGTCAAGAGGGCTTGCAAATAAGGAATGGCATGCCCCAGAGTTTGGAGCTTGCCCAGCTCTGTTCAGACATGCTGGAGTGAGTCAAGTTAGCTGATTTAAGACATAGCTGATTTAGAGAATATATATGCATGGGTAAATATTTATGCATAGCAGATAATGGCCATAGAGCAATAGGTTGTAACTCCTTGTAATGTAGTCTAAGATAGAAACTTTGAATAAGAACTTTCTCATCTTTCACAATTCCCTTCTCTTTTTATTTCATAATTCTTCTTCAAACTTATCTAATAGGTCCTTGCTTCATTGTTCGTTTTGGTCTTCCAACAGACGTAATTTCTCTGGATAGGGTGGAGGAGGAGTTGGAGATAGGTTAGCGAGGGTAGTATTTACAAGCCTTTGCACAAGTCCTCGAACACAGGGTATAACACAACATCCTGCAAGAAGAAGCGTATCTAATACCGCTACCAGGGAAGTAAGGACTGAAGCCAAAGTGTCCTTCCATTTGCCAAACCAGTTCTCTGGCCAGTTTGAAATGGGGTTATTTATTCCTGAATTTTTGGCTACTTCATTAGATAGGGCCATAAGTCCCTGTACGGCTCTCATGATACTTCCATTTAGAGCTGTGTTACTTGGAATGAAAGTACAGCATTGGGTCCTAATCACTAAACAAACACCACCCTTCTCAGCTAACATCATGTCAAGAGCAATCCTGTTTTCCCATTACATTCGGCTGGTAGACCTTAACTGTTCTGCTATTCCCTTAACAGCATCCTTTGTATGGTTAACACATCATTGTTGATTATAATAAATGAAATTTATCCAGTCTACATTTTTATTTATTGTCACCCATCAGAATAGTGTTGATTGAAAGCCAGCAGCTATCTGATCTCTGGCTTTAAATTCATTTGGAACTCCTCTTGTGATCCTGATTTCATCTAAGTACACATGAGAATCAAAGGATTCATATGGGGCTCCTCTTGTATGTCATTGGTGGGGTTCCTCTATCTTTGGTTGATGAAATGCCAGGGTAAAAGGATAGCCAACTGGAACAGAGTGCAAGTACCACTCCGGTTATTTGGCAGAGTGTCCAGTAAGGGTCCCCCACAACACCACCATCTGTCTGCGTGGGGATGGCTGATGGAAGACTGATGCATTAGCTCTTGGAAGTGCCTTACTTCACTGCCTCCTATGAATTTCCAAGGAATATTGAGTTCTCCTCCTGCCGTGAGAGACATGAAGCAAATCCTACCTTGAAAGATGGTGGTTTAATGGCCCTTGGGGGCTGACTCGCAGGGTGTTGGACTTCAGGATATAGCAGAGAGAGAGCTTGGCACAGTTCATTGTTCCAGGCGGTGGAATCTTGAAAGACTCGTATTCCAGGTCTGTCTGGTGAGAGGACCACTTCAGTGGGAAGGAGACAATCTGGGCCTCTGGCCTACCATGCACACAAGTGTAACAGTCACTTTTATTTAGCATGCAGACGGAATATTTAATCCATTCTAACCAGGCATTTGCATCTTGATACCCTATCTCAATAGGTAGGGTTTGTTTCAGATCATTTATCTGCACTACCGATAACTTTGTTTTATCATTAGGTGTGGGAATAATTTGAATAGTTGATGTTTGATCTAAGGCTGAAATGGCTGGGGTTGGAGAAGGGGAAGGAAGAAAAGGAAGAAGGCATATTTCAAACATACCTACAGGATCTTTCCTGTTTACACTTTCCCCAATGCCGTAAAGGTGATTTATAACAGGGTTTCTACCTGTAATTACAGAAATAGTGATAGAAATGAGGATAGGGTTGCACTGGTAAATTTTGCAATCAGGGGAAGAGGTCCCTTTAGTAAAGTAGAGGCTAGATCTGAGATCAGTACAAATTCCTCCTGCAGAGGTCCAGCCTCCATATTGGGTCCTCCCAGCCATTGTATGGCTGCCAGTCAGTAGGGACAAGGAATCGATGCCTGGGCTGTAGCCTGTCACATCAATGAGGACTGGGAACTGCCAAATCGATTAGGGGACCAAAGCATAAGTATTTCTCTTAGGAAGTTAACTGTCTTTGACTACGTAAGTTTCCACAAGGCAAGCACCAAAGGTTATAACTTTGAGGGGAATCTGATCTAGTTATATTGACGATAAAATGAGGAGTAGCAAAAGGAAGGAAAGAAAAATAGAAGTAGAAATACATCAATTTTTCTTAATTTTAACTTGGTAGGGCTCAGTCCGGGAACAATTGCCCAGGAACCTGAGGGAGCAGATACCTTCTTGACCCGAGTATGGGGGATCCATCCCTCCTCGGCGGTGCAGATGGCAGTCTCAGTGGCAGCAGCACAGGATGGGGTCCTTCCCAAGCTGACTCAAACTTCCCTCCTTTCCATCCTTTAATGAAGACGTGATCATCAGGCTGATGTTGGTGTACTGGAAATTCCAAGGCAGTGGCTGTGCTAAAAGACCTCTAGTTTTAAGAGAGGAGAGGGTGGAAAAGAGACCAAGTATATAATTTCTAAGAAACTGATCTTTGGTTTCAAATGTAGGAACATCAGCTGAGGAATGTAATTAAGGTAGTTCATATAGCATCTCATATGGAGATAAACCTATGTCTTTCCAGGGAGCCATCCTAATACTTAATAAGGCAACAGGAAGGCATTTGGTCCATGGTGACAGGGTTTCTAAAATTAACTTAGTTAAGTGATTTTTAAGAGTCTGATTCATTCTTTCTACTCTCATACCTGAGGAAGGATACCAAGGAATATGATATTTCCATTCTATGTCTAATGTCTGGACCAATCTCTTAATGATATCTGTGGTAAAGTGCATTCCATTGTCTGAGTCAATGTTATTTATTAATCCAAATCTTGGTACAATATGCACAACTAAGGCCTTTACTACATTATTAGAAGTAGCTTTCAAGAAAGGAATAGCTTCTACCCAATGAGTGAGATGATCAACTATCACCAACTGGCCTACTGGTGGCATCTCAGTGTAATCCACTTGTACACTTTGGAATGGCTATAACCATGGAGTTATTCCACCCAATGGAAGTTCTTCCACCAATGGTTAAGGCCTTAACCATGGAGTTCTTCCACTCAATGGTTAAAGCCTACTGGTGGCATCTCAGTGTAATCCACTTTGGAATGGCCTTAACCACGGAGTTCTTCCACTCAATGATAATTTCTTTAGAGCCTGCTTATTTGTTTTCTTGCAGATGAAACAGCCATCTGTGACCTGCCTGGCCAGTTTGTAAATTCCAGTACATCCGCAGACTGTAAGAACTGCATCACACAAGACCTGAGAACCCCAGTGTGTTCCTTGGTGCAGATGAGATAAGACTTCTCTCATAAGAGACTTAGAGGGCATCTCCTTCTGGTCTGGAAGAATCCATCTCCCATCCGCATTTTCCTTAGCTCCAATTTCTGTCAGTTTCTCCTTCTCAATAGAAAATAGGAACTATTTTTTGGAGAAAGAAGGCAGGGAGCTAGATGAAACATTGGCTCGGCGGCCTCGGCTGCCTTTTTGGCCACCTGGTCTGCAAGGTTGTTTCCCTAACTTTCAAATGAAAAATCATGTTGCTGTCCAGGGACATGTACAATAGCTATTTCTTCTGCTAACTGGAGATTGTTCAAAACATGAATAGCCAATGGTTCATGAGCAAGTTCTCGGCCTTGGTTGTTCATCAGACCTCTTTCAGCCCAAATTTTTCCAAATGTATGTGCGACTCCAAAGGCATACTTAGAGTCTGTACAAATGGTTCCTATTTTATTTTCTAAGTATTTCAAAGCTTGACTAAGAGCAAATAATTCACAACCCTGGGCAGAGTAACTATTGGGTAATTTCCCTGATTCAATTTCTTCAAGGGTCTCTCCATCTGCTACTGAGTACCCATTATGTTGTTTCCTATCAAACATCCGTGAAGACCCATCTATGAATACAAGCCATCTGGTCTTACAAGGGGCCTCAGACAAATCTGGTCGGAC
Source organism: Cacajao melanocephalus (assembly GCA_963573385.1). Classification (NCBI taxonomy): domain Eukaryota; kingdom Metazoa; phylum Chordata; class Mammalia; order Primates; family Pitheciidae; genus Cacajao; species Cacajao melanocephalus. The sequence goes on from CAUYLG010004754.1 coordinate 61,407, forward strand.
CTTTGTATGGTAATCAATTAGGTCCAGACATAAATGTTCCATCTGTAACAATGGATTTCCAGTTAGGAAACTTACAGGGTTGAGTGAGCTATCAGTTGTTATGGTTAAGTCATCTCTTTCTAGCAGAATGGCCTCATACTTTAGAATTCTAGAATCGGTAAGTCATCTTCCTGTCTTTTGATTTGAAATAGCTTTAACTTGATGGGGCGTACTCATAGTCACATACCCTGCATAGGTAATTTTTTTACTTTCTTCTACTAATATGGTGGTAGCTGCCACAGACTGGATACACTGAGGCCACCCACTGGCAACTGACCCAAGACTTTAGACAGAAAGGCAACTGGCTGCTGGTGACTTCCATATTCTTGGGTGAGCACCGCCAGGCCTACTCCATTATCTACATTCACAAAGAGTTGGAAAGGTTTCTCTAAGGAAGGCAAGTCCAGGACAGGGGCAGACATTAAATGTGCCTTCAGTACATTCACTTGACCTATCTCATCAGAGGATCATATAAGTGGGTCTGGTCCTCTTTTAGTTAGTTTTTTTATGTAACATTTACTTCTTAATGCATAGGAGTCAATCCGTAATTTGCAACATTCAATTAGCCCTAGGAACTTTCTGACCTTATGTTTTGTTTCGGGTAAGGGTAAAGACACAATCCCTTCAACTTATTCAGGCCCAATCCTTCTTTTGCCTGTACTAATTAGATGACCTAAATATCTAACTTCTGGATCAACTTATTGAGGCTTTTCCTTTGAAACCCATAGCACCTTTGAATGTAGGTGATTTAAAAAGTACACGGAATACTCACTCACCTTTTCTATATCCTCACCAGATAAAAGAATATCATCCATGTACTGAATTAGATGTAACTGTGTTGGGATCTCCAATTCTCTACTATTTTATCTAGAGCATGAGTAAAAACATTTGGTAAGTCTGCAAACTCTTAGGATAATATGGTCTATCAGTACTGTTGTTTTTGCCCTGTGTGGGGATCCTCCCATTCGAAGGCAAACAGATCTCAACTGTTTTCAGCCAGAGGGTTTGCCCAAAAGGCATCCTTCAAATCTATGACAGTAAACCATTGATGACTATAGGGAATTTTGCTAAGAATGGTATATGGGTTTGGTATAGTTGGATGAGTGGTTTGCATTATTTCATTTATGGCTCTAAGATCCTGTACTAATTGATAGGATCCATCAGGCCCTGACAAGCAAGATAGGGGTATTATATGGAGACATACAAGGCTCTAAAAGCCCATCTCTAAGGAGACCTTCAATAACAGGTTTCAATCCTATCCGAACTTCCAGGGGGATTGGGTACTGCTTTCTCCTAGCCACTTCCCCAGGAATCTTTAAATGAATTTGTATCAGGGGAACCTGTAGCCTCCCTCAGTTTCCTTCTCTTGACAATACATCAGGGTGAATTTTCTTTTCATCTACAGAAATCAACAAATATAGAGAGGGAAAGAATCCCCTTGGCATTACCTGTAGTCCTAGACCTAACTTCAGCATCAAGTCTCTTCTTAATAAGTTAGTACCTACTTCAGGGATTAGCAAAATTGAATATTAGTCATTTAATCTTTATATCTTACCTTTGCGTTTTCTAAAATCTTGGCCGTGAATCCTTCCCCCTTTACCCCAAATACTAATAATTCTTTGGAAGAGCAATTTAAGTGGTCTGGAGAGAAGCAAAAGGAAGAACAGGTCACTCCAGAATCTATAAGACACGTTTTTTGTTCATGGTTTGGTCCCACCGCCAAATTTATCAAGGACTTTTGGTGGGACTCAAGATGGAAAAGAAAGAGCCCTTGACCCCTCTATTGTTCCTCCCCAAAAGCCAGCATGAGTGGAAGAACTTGCTCTGTGGCCTCTATTTCAGGGCATTCTCTCTTAAAATGGCCCATTTCCCCACATTTGTAACATCTATCCTGTCTACTTTCTCTTCCTATTCCAGGACCTTTTGCTTTTGCTTATCCTCATCTGCTCTACATTTCCACCTTTTACAACACATACTATGATCCTCCCATGTCCCCACCACCGGCTTTTTTTTTTTTTTTTTTTTTAGACTGAGTCTCACCCTGTTGCCCAGGCTGGAGTGCAATGGCACAATATTGGCTCACTGCAACCTCCACCTCCCGGGTTCAAGTTATTCTTCTGCCTCAGCCTCCCGAGTAGCTGGGACTACAGGTGAGTGCCACCACACCTGGCTAATTTTTATATTTTTAGTAGAAACGGGGTTTCACCATATTGGCCAGACTGGTCTCAAACTCTTGACCTCATGATCTGCCCACCTCAGCCTCCCAAAGTGCTGGGATTACAGGCGTGAGCCACCGTGCCTGGCCCCATGTCCCATTTTGATCTCACCCTCTCCCTCTCTGTGAATCACATTTCAGGACACTGGTCAGAATTTGGTCCTTGGCATAGTCTGCCCAAGTGAGTTCTACCAGAAAATCTTTGCTTTTTGCTTTTGTCTCTCTTCATCTCTTCTCATATATACTTTCTGTGCTTACTCTGAAAGTTCTTCCAAGACTGATTGGTTCTTCCATCTATCTTCTGCAGCTTCCTAGCAATGTCAGGCCAACTATTTGTAACAAAATGTAATTTTAATATACCTTGCCCTAGAGGGCTATCTGGGTCTAAGTCAGCATACTTCCTCATTTGCTGTCTCAATCTGTCTAAAAATTGCATAGGTCATTCATCTTTCTCCTGTTGTACATCAAAGGCCTTAGTAAGGTTTTGAGGTCTGGGTGCTGACTCTTTAATCCCTCTTATAATTAGCTCATGCAAGTCCTTATGTTCTCTCTGCGGGCAGCATTATTGTTATCCCAGTGGGGGTCCTGAGCAGGGAACTTGGGGTCTGCCTGCAGCAGGCTTTCTAGGCCAGCAGGATGATCACATTCCCAAGCTTCCACAGCAGCCCTGCGTATCATGTTTTGCTCCTCTTTCGAGAAGAGAATACCTAAGATGGACATTAACTTAGTCCAGGTATATAGTTGGGGACCTAAAAACTGATCAATTTGCCCACTCCTTCCAGATCATCCAGCAGGGGGAGGTGGGACTTCTGTCTGTGACCACGTGGTGGGTACATTAGGAGTTAGAAATGGGGGAAGATGATTTAAAGGGTCTCATTGGTTGCTTTCTCTTTCTAACTTCTTGGCCACACCTATTTATTGTTTTAAGTCCTTCAAGGAGTACAGAGAAACAGGCCCTGGCTGCCAGCATAGAGCATACTCTACTTCCTCTGAGGACACCAAAGCCTTGTTGTTAACATACACTACTAAGAGTTGGCAGACCCATTCTTCATCTGAGCCAAATTTTGGCCAGAAAACAGTAGGATTTAAGATTGGTTCCTGGGTCCAAAGAAAGCAACAATATTTGATCATCAGTTGTTTTTCTTATGTTTGGTCCTTTCATTCTCTTTCCAGTACTTCAGCTTGAGTCCTAATAGACTGTCGGGAGGGATTAGATCACTCTCATCTCACTTGTTTCCTGCCTTACTTCCTGTCCCAGGCTTACTAGAAGTATTTCCCATATAGGGTGCTAAGTAGATTTAATACCCCACCCCACCCCAAACCAGAGAAAAAAATCTCTCAGCAGACTCAATACCCTGGATCTCCCGGACCACGGATGTCTCATCTGTCTGTTTCCCAGAAGGCCCAATCCCCCAGATCCTCTAGGTCCAGGATGTCTCGCCTATCCTGTCCTCAATGACTTGGTAAGTCTCAATTTCTTACATCAGAAATATCTTGCCTGTATCCTTTGCCCCGGGAGATAACCTTTCTCCCTTCCATTTTCCCTCCTGAAGGTTGTACACACTCATCCCACATTCACTCCATCTTAACTGTAACTATTCATTCACACACACATTCCCTTCAAGAGCTGACCACCGAGGAAGTACTCTGCCGCCCTCTTGCAGTTTTTCCTACCTTGGCTCATGCACAAGGTCTCCCGGTCACTGCGGTCTTGCAAGTCTCTCCTTCTCCCCTGCGTTGCTGAGAATCCAAATCTATTCCTCATACCAGGTAAGTCCTGGCTCTCTCCACTGAGGCTAGAGCAATAGGGCAGCAGGGCACCTGCCCACAAGAGAGGACCAAGGATTGCCCCAGAGGGAAAACAGAATCCTTATACGGGCCACCAAATTGTTGGAAACGAGTATATAACTTCAGGAAAAATCCACACTGGATAAAAACTTGGAAATTTCCTGAATAGATAAAGGGGGAAAAAAGGAAGAAGAGGAAGCTAGTCAGGAGAAAGTCAGGAGGGTCACCAGGGTTTGGAGCTTGCCCAGTTCTGTACAGACATGCCAGTGCAAGTCAAGGCAGCTGATTTAAGACAGCTGATTTAGGTAATGTATATACATGGGTATATGTTTATGCTAATAGTGGATAATGGCCATAGAGCAAGAAATTGTGACTCCTTATAATGCAGTCTAAGATACAAACTTTGAAGAAGAACTTTCCCATCTCTCACAAACCACTTGAACCAGTTCCTGAATGAATCATTTTCCTTTACATGGTTTCTGGTCAAGATATGTACAGAGAATGGGGCCTTTCACTCCCAATCATTCCTAGACTGGGTTCCAGTTTTCTAAACAGTGAACGAACCTCAGAGGGCGGTTGTGAAGATTAAAAGAGCTAAGTCAAGAGCTTTGAAGAGTGCCACAGCAAGGTATGCTCAACATGTTAGCTACAATAAAATATTGTGGTGATGATGGTCAAGATTTCTCTCTTTTTTTCCTTAGCAGTTTTCTCACTGCTGCTATTTCTTGACATTATAGTAAAATGGAATGACTACCACCAAGCGACTATTAAATATCTGCTTTTCAATTCCTGACTACTGATTGATCTATTGATTTACTCTAAATGTGAATGTGGTTATCAGCCTAACCTGCATTTACTCTGGACAACTACAGTTTATTTTACTCATGAATGCCTCATTGCAGATGTGGGATTGAGACTATAAACCTTCTCAATTCCCGGTGCCAGAGAACGTGTAAGGAATTCTGGCCAATGAGTCACCCAGCTCCTCTGTTGTTTCTAATTTGGCTGCCAGGATTAAGTTGCTTCTCAAAGAAACTTTAATAACTTTTCTTTCCAAAACATTAACCTTCATCATCTCATGGCTTAAGTGTTTAATGATTACTTCATAAACAAGTTTTCATATTTCCTCATGGTTACAAATACTAGCAAAGTTATTCAGCTATTTTATGTTTATCCCCTTTCTCAGTCTGCTTAATATTTTAAAAACTTTTGTGAAGCTGAGCATATGGTGAAAATGAACTAGCAAAATACTAGGAAGCTGTAATAAAGACATATTTTTCCAAAGATAGCCTTTTTCTAGGATTTTCAAGGGAATCTGTTTTTTTGTTTGTTTTTTTTGTTTTTTGTTTTTTTTGCTTTAAATTTGCCAGTCTGAAGATGACTCTCTTTTGCTTAATTTGTAGTAAGTCACTACAAATTCATTTCATCCTACTGAGGAATTTGGAATCAGATGGTTGGTGGTTGGTCTTCAAAAAATTAAGCAGAAAGGCCTAATTTTATCACTCTTGAGAAGTGAATAGGAAAGACATATCAGCACTATATCATCCATGGAAAATTAGCCTCAGCTAATGATGAGAGAAGTGTTCAGAAAAATATAGTAAGAGTTCATTTAAAAAAAAGTAATGTTGTCATGTGTTTACCTTTTATTTTTCCATATTTTAATATGATTTTATTTATTATAGTATGAAATGTGATTTAATGTTATTTAAAAGACTATTTTGTATAGAGGCAGAAGGATTGCTTGAGTCCAGTAGTTTGAGACCAGCCTGGGCAACATGGTAAGACCCTGTCTCTACAAAAAATACAAATCAACCAGGACCAAGCACTGTAGCTCACACCTGTAATCTCAGCAGTTTGGGAGGCTGAGGTGGGAGGATTACATGAGTTCAAGAGTTTGAGACCAGCCTGAGCAACATACTGAGACCTCATCTCTACAAAAAATAAAATTAGCTGGACATGGTGGCATAGTCCCAGCTACTTGGGAGACTGAGGTAGGAGGACGGCTTGTGCCCGAGAGTTTGATGCCACTGTGAGCTATGATTATGCCACTGCACTCCAGTCTAGACAACACAACAAGACCCTATCTCTAATAAACAAAACAACAGTAAAACAACACAAATCTTATTCAATGAAAAAATATTGATATTGTATATTCCTGTAGCCAAGATCTATAAGGATCACATCCAGAGGTGATATTCATACTTCCATGTTTAATGACTTTTGGCATAGGCACTGATTAACACGGACTAATCAAAAAAGAGCCCAGCCTTGGTTCTGGAGCCAGCTTCTGAGAGCCCCCAGCCAGGTTAGGCATTAACCCTTTATTAGAGAGTTAGAAGAGAAGGTCCCAAGGAAGGAGACAGGCTAAGGCAGTATAGGATTATTTTTCATCAATATTTTACATAAGTATTTCAATATTTTAACAACCATTTTGCAAAACACACTGATAACTATCAGCTATAGTTACAACTCACATGCTAACTCTGCTCACATGTCTGAAGCAGGTGGATCACCTGAGGTCAGGAGTTTGAGACCAGCCTGGCCAATATGGTGACACTCCATCTTTACTAAAAATACAAAAATTAGTTGGATGTGGTGGCGGGTGTCTATACTTCCAGCTACCAGGGATGCTGAGGCAGGAGAATCACCTAAACCCAAAAGGTGAAGGTTGCAGGGATCCGAGATCGCACTATTGCACTCCAGCCTGGGCGACAAGAGTAATACTCTGTCTCAAAAAAAAAAAAAAAATTCTTTTTTCAATGTTAATGAAAAATGTGGAAACACTTAAGGCCTTCTGATTCCACTTAAAACCTGGCAACTTCTTATGTCCCACCCTGACTCTTCCTACTTAGAATACTTCCCTCCCTCCTAGCTACCAACTTCTCTCATTTCTCAATCTCTCCAGACCTTCTTACCTTTGTTATAAGCTGAATTCTCTCCAGTACTCCATCCAGACACATCCTCCTGCTCTGCTTCCATCACCAAGGTATCAATACAAGTTCTCCTTAAAAAAAAGCATGATCATATTCTACTTTCTTTTATATAGCTAAAGTTGATTTTTAAATATTTAATTTGGAATTTTTGCATCTGTGTGCACATGGGATTTTGGTCTTCACTTTTGTTTCCATGTAATATCTTTGTCTGATTTTCTTAATAGTCTAATTCTAGGCTTAGAGAAGAGCTGAAAAGTGAACTTTCCTCTTCTGTTTTCTGAAAGATTTTACACAGTGTTGTTATTATGTCTTCCATAAATATTTGATGGAATTTACTAGTGACATTCTCTGCTCCTGGAATTTTCTTTATGGGAATGTTTCAAATTATAAATTCAATTTATTCTATTCAATCTATTCCAGTCTATACTCATACACTTTGTTCTTATTATTTATTTCTATCTACTAATTTTGGCTTAATTTGCTTATGGGTTTGGCTGAAAAGTTCTTAGGGCAGGATAGCAGAAACAGTGTGAGTCTCCATTTTGAGTGATTTATTGAGGCAAGGATCAATGCAGACCAGACGAGGATCCGAATGAAGAAGAAAATGTTATGTGAATCCCAAGACATTCTGAGATTGTAATTGAATAACTAATGTTTATTCCAGAAGCAAAGTGGGTTTACCATTAGAAATCATTGAGTTAATATGTCAAAGATGAAGAAAACACGTTTGAAAATTTAACACCCATTTGAGAATTTTTAAGTACATTAGAAATAGAAAGGAACTTCTTCAATGCAATAAAGTGTCCCTGTATAAAAACTACTATTGCCATCATAGCAAATGATTAATGATTGATTATTTTTTTCCTCAGGTTGGGCACAAATCATGGATGCTCTCTCTCATGACTTCTATGTAACATTGTCCTATTCGGTGCAATACAGCAACAAAAAGAAAAAGCATGAATATGCCATGGAAAGGATGAAGTAAAAGTGACTTTATTAGTAGATTATATAGTCTTGCATGTAGAAAATCCTTAAGAACCTTTTAAAAATCTGCTAGAAATAATAAGCAAATTTAGCAATATCACAGAACCAATTTTAAAGACAATATTATAACTACTAGCAACAAAAACATAGGAAAATTTATTAAGAAAGCAACAGAGTTCACATGTACCCCAAAACCTCAAATGCAAAAAAAAAAAAAAAGAAAGAAAGCAACAGTTTCAGATTCAATGACATAAACAAGAACTACTTAGTGATAATTTAATACAATACAATTATTCTGACCCTAACAACGTTTTGGCCAAAAACAAGTGGCTTATGCAATGGTGGTCCCTATTATTATAATGGAGCTGAAAAATTCCTATTGCCCAGTGACCCTGTAGTACAATTACAGTTGACCTTTGAATAAGAGAGTTAGGGCTGTCAACCTTTGAGTAGTTGAAAATTCTCATATCACTTTTAACTCTCCCAAAACTTAACTAATAGCCCACTGCTGATCAGAAACCTTATTGATGAACATATATTTATTGTATATGTATTATATACTGTATTCTTACAATAAAGCTAGAGAAAATAACATTTTGTTATCAAGGAAATCCTAAGGAAGAGAAAATACATTTATAATACTGTACTGTATTTATCGATACCATAAATTTACATCATCTGTTTACAAGATGAATCGTCTTTCTGAACTGGCAATTGCAGCTGCAGACCTCAATCTATGGTACATATGAAGCAATTCAACTTTTTCTTGTAATGTCATAACTTTTCTCTGTTTCTTAGGAACACTTTCCGCATCGCTAGTGGCACTTTGTATGGGTCCCATGGTGTTATTCAAAGTTTATGGTATTGCATTAAATATCATGAAAGACATGTGAGAACTTTGAGAGCTCGCTTTTTACTGAAATATGTAATTTACTGGAAAGACAAACTGTAGAAATGATTAGTATAACAGACTTTTAAGAGGATACTTACAACACTTGAGCTTACTGCAATAGCAACAGGAGATAACTAGAAAGTTATTACAATAGTACAGTATGTGCCACAGTTAACTTTATGCTGTTATGATTTAATATGGCATCTTTGCATTTTTTATAGTTCTCTCAACTGCAAATGGTGCCATATACAATCTGTGTTTGTGTATATAAGTTTTGATAAATTTTAACATTTTATAATAGATTTGTATGTATTTTATGGTAGTGACAAAATTGATTAACATCTACATATATTTTATGTACTTATGACATACCTTTAAATATTTTTTTTTCTCAAGATGGAGTCTTGTCCTGTCACCCAGGCTGGAGTGCAGTGGCACGATCTCAGCTCACTGCAACCTCTGCCTCCTGGTTCAAGTGATTCTCCTGCCTCAGCCTTCAGAGTAGCTGGAATTAGAGGCTCCCACCACCGTGCCAAGCTAATTTTTGCATTTTTAGTAGAGACAGGGTTTCATCATGTTGGCCAGGCTGGTCTCAAACTCCTAACCTCATCATGTGCCCTCCTTGGCCTCCCAAAGTGCTGGAATTACAAGCATGAGCCACCATGTTCGTCCTTTAAATTTTTTTGATATTTCTAGGCTATGTGATTTATCTGTGAGTTTTTTCAAATTGTCACAAATCTCTAAAACATTTTAAAATATATTTATTGAAAAACATTCACATATAAGTGGACCCACACAGTTCAAACTTGTGTTGTTGAAGGGTCAACTATACTTTAAAAATAAATTTAGTATAGTGTAAGTGTACCATGTTTAAAGTCTACAGTAGTGTACTGTAATGTTCTAGATCTTGACCTTTTCTCACCACTCACTGACTCACCCAAACCAATATTTTCAGTCCTGCAAGCTCTATTCATGGTAAGTGCCCTATGCAGGTGTTCCATTTTTTAATCTTTTATACTGTATTTTTACTGTACCTTTTCTATGTTTAGGTATGTTTTTACATTTAGATACACAAATACTACCGTGTTACAATGGCCTACAGTATTCAGTACAGTAAATACTGTACAGATTTGTAACCTAGAGCCAATAAAGTATACCATATAACCTGTGTATTGGGCTACATCCTTTAAGTTTGTGTAAGTACACTCTGTGACATTCACACAGCAACAAAAGTTCCTAACAATGCATTTCTCAGAATATATCCTTGTTTTTAAGTAAAGCATGATTGTTAATTCCATATCTAACAAACAACCTCTGCCCCCATGAAAAACAAAAAACCAGAAAACATCACTGAGAGGCATTAAGGACCTACATAAAGGGAGATGTATATCATTCTCATGGACTGGTAAATTCAATATTGCTAAGATGTTAGTTCTTCACAAATTGACCAATAGGTTCAATATAATTCCAATTAAACTACTAGAAGGCTTTCTATTTTGGGGAAGGAGAGTAGGATTTGATAAACTCACTGTGAAATTTATATAGAAATATAAATAAATAACCTAGAAAAAGCAAACAATTTTGAAAAAATAAGTTGTAGGAATTCTACTATCTGAATTTAAGACTTAGCAAACAGCAACAGTTATTAAAATACAATGTGATATTAGCTTAATGATAAACTTACAGATAATGTAACAAAATAAAAAAGGTCAGAAATAGACCCACACATATATCGTTCACTGATCTTTGACAAAGGGGCCAAAAGTAATTTAATGGAAAAGGATAGTCTTTTCACGAAATTATGCTAGGAGAACTTGATATCCATATGGAACAAAAATGGACCTCAATCCTTACTTTATACCATAATAAAAAATAATTTCAAATAAATCATAGACTTCAAAATAAGGCTAAAACTATCAAAGTCTAGAGGAAAACTAAGAAGAATATTTTTGTGAACTTGTGCTCTACAAAGATTTTTTTTGAACATAAAAAACATGAATCCTAAAAGGAAAAAAATTGATATATTAGACTCTATCAACATTAGGAACTCCTGCTGTTTGTAAGACACCATTTAAAAACGGTCAAAGACTAGTTACAGATTGGAGGAAAACATTTCAATACATATATTGTCCAAGTACTCCTTTATGAAATATATAAAGAAGTTATAATAATCACACAAGCAATTTAATTAAGAGTTGGAAAAAGTGTTCAAACACACTCTTTACAAAATAAGATTGGTGAATGGCCAGTAAGCACATCGAAATGTACTGAACATTCTGGAATTATCAGAAAATGCAAATTAAAACTACAGTGAGATACCACAATATACTCATGAGAAGGGTTAAAATTAGAAAGTGTTTTTATTGAGTGTGGCAGGGATATAGAGGACATGTAATTCTCATACATTACTGATAGGAAAGTGAAATGGGATACTTTGAAAAATAGTTTGACAGTTTCTTAAGAAGTTAAATATGACCCAGCAACTCCACTCCTAGGTATTTACCCAACAGACATGAAAATATGTATTCACCCAGAGATTGGACACAAATAATCATAGCAGCTTTGTAATAGACCCAAGTTAAAAGCAATCCAGAGGTATATCAATAGATTAGTGGGTAAAAAAATTGTGGCATATTCATACAATTCAATATCACTCAGCAATTAATAAAATAATGAAATACTAAAATACTGATAAATAAAACGATGTGGATGAATGTCAAAATATTAGTCTGAATAAAACGAGCTAAACACCCAAAGTACATACTTTATTATCCAATTTGTATAAAATTATAACAATGACAAAACTAGTCCATAAGGATTAAAAAATAAATCAGTGATTGCCTAAGGCAAGGGAGTGGGAAGTAGAAACTCACTGGAAAGGGACCCAAGAACATTTTGAGGGTGGTGAAATGTTTTATATCTTGATTGTGGTATGGGTAACACAAATGTGTCCATTTTTCTTTGAACTGTATTCTTAAAATGAGTGCATTTTATAATACATATCTCAATAAACTGAATTTTAAAAACTATCATTTAGCTGAACCATGAAAAATTACAGATATTCAGCCAATTTTGACCTATAAAAACATTACAGATGGTTTAATCTAACATTTTATGAATGAATGATATATTGTCTGTAAATAATTCAAACTGAATTTTGAAAGTTTACCATGAGTAATATTTACATCATAATATGGAGACTTTAAAAAATGGTAAATGAGAGAGAGATCCAAGATGGCCGATTAACAACAGCTCAGGATTGTAGCTCCCAGTGAAAGCGCAGAGAGCGAGTGGACGCCGCACTTTCAGACGAATTTTTGTTGCCCACAGACTAGGAGATTCCCGGCGGAGGAGCC
>CAUYLG010004756.1:0-45903 GCA_963573385.1 Cacajao melanocephalus
TAAGATTAATATTGATATATGTGAGTTTGATACTGCCATTTAATGCTAGCTGGCTGTTTTGCCCATTAGTTGATGTAGATTCTTCATTATGGTGATGCTCTTTACCTTTTGGTATGTTTTTGGAATGGCTGATACTGGTTGTTCCCTTCTATATGTAGTGCTTCTCTCAGAAGCTCTTGTAAAGCAGGCCTGGTGGTGATGAAATCTCTGAGTTCTTGCTTATTCTCAAAAAATTTTATTTTTCCTTCACTGATGAAGCTTAGTTTGGCTGGATATGAAATTCTGGGTTGAAAATTCTTTTCTTTAAGGATGTTAATGTTGGCCCCCACTCTCTTCTGGCTTGTAGGGTTTCTGCTGAGAGATCTGCTGTGAGTCTGATGGGCTTCCCTTTGTGGGTAACCCGACCCTTCTCTCTGGCTGCCCTTAGCATTTTCTCCTTCATTTCAACTCTGGTGAATCTGGCGATTATGTGCCTTGGGGTTGCTCTTCTTGAGGAATATCTTTGTGGTGTTCTCTGTATTTCCTGGACTTGAATATTGGCCTACCTTGCTAGGTTGGGAAAGTTTTCCTGGATAATATCCTGAAGAGTATTTTCCAGCTTGGATTCATTCTCTTAGTCACATTCAGGGACATCTATCAAACATAGATTAGGTCTTTTCACATAGTCCCATATTTCTTGGAGACTTTGTTCATTCCTTGTTACTCTTTTTTCTCTAATCTTGCCTTCTCATTTTATTTCATTGAGTTGATCATCAACCTCTGATATCCTTTCTTCTGCTTCGTCAATTCAGCTGTTGAAACTTGTGCATGCTTCGCAAAGTTCTCGTATTGTGTATTTCAGCTCGATCAATTCATTTATGTTCCTCTCTAAGTTATCCATGCTCGTTAGCATTTCATTAAATCTTCTTTCAAGGTTCTTAGTTTCTTTGCATTTGGTTAGTACATGTTCTTTTAGCTCACAGAAGTTTCTTATTATCCACCTTCTGAAGCCTGATTCTGTCAGTTCATCGCACTCATTCTCTGTCATGCCTTGTTCTCTTGCTGATGAGGAGCTGCGATCCCCTGTGGGAGGCAAGGCATTCTGATTTCGGGTGTTCTCAGCCTTTTTGCACTGGTTTCTTCCCATTTTTGTGGATTTATCCACACGTCGTCTTTGTAATTGCCGACTTTCAGATTGGGTCTGAGTGGATGTCCGGCTTGTTGGTGATGAAGTTTTTCCTTTCTTAGTTTTCCTCTGGCGGATGCCCTTTCCCCACAGAGCTAGGGCTTCCCGGGTTCAGCTGTGCTTAGTGTAAAACTCTCAGTCCTCAGTGCTTCCAATTGCTGTTCTCCTTGTGGGGATGGGACCAGCTAAGCCCAACTCAAAGGGCACCCAGTCCCGTATACTCTGCACTGAGAAGCACCGCACTGTGCCGTGCCGGCCAAAAGAGTCGCGCTGGTAACCCGTGTGGCTCCTCCACTGGGTAGCTCCCAGTTTGTGGGCAACAGAAATTCATCTGAAATTGCGGCATCCACTCACTCTCTGCACTTTCACTGGGAGCTACAATCCTGAGCTGTTGCTAATCCACCATCTTGGATCTCTCTCCAACCGGTGATGAAGTTTTTTCTGTTTCTTAGTTTTCCTTTGGCGGACGCCCCTTCCCCACAGAGCTGGACCTTCCTGGTTAGGCTGTGCTTGCTGTGAAACTCTCAGTCCTCAGCGTTTCCAATTGCTGTTCTCCTTGTGGGGATGGGACCAGCCGGGCCCAACTCACAGGGCACCCCGTCCCATATGCTCTGCACCAAGAAGCACCACGCTGGGGCGCCGGGAAAACAGCCGCGCTGGCCAAAAAAGTCGCACTGGTGACCCGTGTGGCTCCTCCGCTGGGAATCTCCCGGTCTGTGGGCAACAAAAATTCATCTGAAAGTGCGGTGTCCACTCGCTCTGTGCGCTTTCACTGGGAGCTACATTCCTGAGCTGTTGCTAATCTGCCATCTTGGATCTCTCCCTGTTTTGTTGTACAGATTATTTCCTCAATTAGGAATTAAGCCCAGTAACCAATAGTTATTTTTCCTGCCCTCTCTGTCCTCCTACCCTTCACCCTCAAGTAGACCCACATGTCTGTTGTTTCCTTCTTTGTGTTTGTAGGTTCTCATCATTTAGCTTCCACTTATAAGTGGGAATCATGCAGAATTTGGTTTTCTGTTCCTGCATTAGTTTGCTGAGGATAATGGCCTCCAGCTCCACCCACGTTGCCACAAAAGACATGATCTCATTCTTTTTTATGGCTGCATATTATTCTATCCATGGTGTATATGTACCGCATTTTCTTTATTTAATCTGTCATTCACTGGAATTTAGGTTGATTCCATGTCTTTGCTATTATGAATAATTCTGAAATGAACATTCAGGTGCATGTGTCTTTGTGGTAGAATGATTTATATTTCTTTGGGTATATATCCAATAGTGGGATTGCTGGGTCAAATGGTAGTTCTGCTTTTAGGTCTTTGAGGAATCACCAAATTGCTTTCCACAATGGCTAAACTAATTTACACTCCCACCAACAGTGCATAAGTATTCCTTTTTCTCTGCAACCTAGCCAGCACCTGTTTTTTTGTTTTTTGTTTTTTGTTTACTTTTTAATAGTAACAATTCTGACTGGTGCGAGTCGGTATCTCATTGTGGTTTTGATTTGCATTTCTCTAATGATCAGTGATATTCAGCTTTTTTTCATATGCTTGCTGGCTGCATGTATATCTTCTTTTTAAAAGTATCTGTTCATATTCTATGCCCACTTTTTTTCAGTTTTTACAGTTTTATTTAAACACAAAACATGCCCATGAGCTGTCTACTCATTTTCTTTGCTGCACAGCCTGGCATTGGGGTGATACCCACTTTTAAATGGGGTTATTTTTCTCTTATACATTTGTATACATCCCTCATAGATGCTTGATATTAGACTTTGTAAGATGCACAGTTTGCAAAAATTTTCTCCCATTCTGTAGGTTGTCTGTTTACTCTGTTGACAATTTCTTTTGCTGTGCAGAAGCTCTTAAGTTTAATTAGGTCCCACTTGTCAATTTTTGCTTTTGTTGCAATTGCTTTTGGTGTCTTTGTTATGAAATCTTTGTCTGTTCCTATGTCCAGGATAGTATTGCCTAGATTGTCTTCCAGAGTTTTTATAGTTTTGAGGTTTATATTTAAGTCTTTGATCCACCTTGTGTTATTTTTTGTGTATGGTCTAAGAAGGGGATTAACCTCAGTCTTCTGCATATGGCAAGCCAGTTATCCCAGCAAGATGCTGTGATTTCTTTGTGTCTTCTCAAAGCAAGAGTCTTTTCTTGATCTGATTTTGTAATAAAAGGTGAATTAAGGAAGTGTACATTATCTAAGCAAAGTTCTACTTCTCATGCATATTTATGTTCAAACTTAAGAGAAAGGAAAAGGTAACATTTTCAATTTTCCAAGCACCATATGCAAGCACCATACATTTTGCTCATATTTTAGAATATTTATAACACATTATTATTACATTAGTTTGTCAGGGTTGCCATAACAAAGTACCACAAAGTGGGTGGCTTAAACCCAGAAATGTCTTACAGTTCTTACAGCTCTGGAAACTAGAAACTCAAGAGCTGTAGGGTTCTTTCCAAATGATGGCTTGAGAAAGATCTGCTTAATGTCTCTCAGCTTGTTTTTGGTAAGGTACTGACAATACTTGATGTTCCTTAGGCCATAGATGCATCACACTGATCTCTGCCTTTTTGTTCACATGGCAATCTCCCTTTGTACAGGTTAGTCTGTATCCAACCTTCTTTATAAAAGTCCTAAAAAGACTATTGCCCTTATGAAAGTCCTTATAAATATCCAAAAGCTCTTGTTGGATTATAGGTTTTCCTTATTCTGGTATTGACCTCATCTTAACGAATTATATCTACAATGACCCTATTTTTAAATAAAGTCACATTGTGAGGTACTAGGGTTTAGAACTTCAATATATGAATTTGAAGGGAACACAGTTTAACCCCTAACAACAATTAGTTAACATGGTTTTATTTCTTTTTTTAATTATTATTTGGTAATATTTATACAAAAATGCAAACACATCAGATCGAAAAATCATTTCAAAGTAATCAATTAGCAGGTTTCACTGAGTGTCTATTTTTCTGCTAAATATTATTAGATATTATTAGAGATTTAAAAAAAAGAGATGTAAAAAAAGACCATTTTCTAAAATAACATATCCTCCCACCTAGTAGAAGGGACAAAACTAGCCAACAATAGCAACCTACTTTACATAGAAAAACACACGAAAATATCTAATTACAGAACCAAACATCCTACGTCTTTTCCACATAATCTGATAACACCTTACAATATTTTTTGTTGTTGCTTTTTCTACAGGAATATTTTGAATCAATGTTCCTTGGTCATATTCCTGCAAATATTCAAATTCATAAGAAAGCAGGTCCTGTTTATGGGTTTAGTGGCTGCATTCTAGACCTTCAAGTAAACAACAAAGAATTCTTCATCATCAATGAAGCACGACGTGGAAAGAATATTGAGAACTGTCATGTCCCTTGGTGTGCTCATCATCCATGCCGCAATAATGGCACCTGCATCAGGTCAGTACTAGTCTCCTGATTCCCAACCTACATGACCCCAAATTCTTAACAAAAGCCAGCAGCATTGTCCTCTGAGAGATGGAAAAGACAAGTCCAGAACCCTCAAGTTTTTCTATGTGTCACCTCGATGATACACACATGTGGTAAATTCTTGTTTGTCCAAAGAAATGTATATATTGTAACTCAAGTGACGAGAGATTCTCAGACTCTGACAATAACTAGGTAACTGGACCTGGTCTTGGCAATTTCAGATGCATCCCAGTTTTTATCTAGGTGTTCCAGCTTTTTGTAAATATGAATAAGAGGTTATTATTCATTGGTGATGGTTTCGATATATTTATTAATTTTTATCATACTTGTTTTTTATTTATCTGCAAAAAAAGAATCTGCTTAGATTGCTAAGATTCGAGATGGAGAAAAAATTACCTATGTCTGTGTTTTTCTTTTTATTTATAATCCTATATCCTATCATGCTTATAAACTTAAGAAGATTTTAATTAAAATTACTTTCTGCTCCACTTAAATATCTTAACTGAATCAACCCTGAGGGAGTCTCATTTGAACAGTAGAAAACATATTCCCAATTTTCTTCAGTCATCTGAGAATTCTTTATTTTGGGGCTACAAATAACAACAGAATGGAAGCTGAAGCAAATACAACTTACAATAATTCAAGTCAAGAAAAAATTGACCAAATCTCACAGGAACTATTTTAATTAATTAATCTCGGTGTTTTCAAGGGACAAGCTATCAAGCAGTCAATAATGACTCCATAAAAATAAACATCTCTATACACAGTGTAAAAAGAGAAATTGTATTTAAAAAAGGATTTTAAAATGCTAGGCAGAAATAAGCTCTGAAACTGATCATTAGAACAGAAAATAAAAAAAGAGGGAGAGACAAAGAACCAAATCGCAAAGATAAGAAACAGGACTGGACAGGTATGATAAAGTCAAGTTGATATAGTTACCAGAGAATTGCAGAATGACAGTAATAAATTTGAAAAAAATAAAAATCAAGGCATGGTTAGTGGAAAGGGAAGAGAGAGTTTCTTAGAGTGTCTAGAAATTTGGCTTCTGATTCACTGTGGAAGTATGACTTGATTTATACATTGGTACAATAACAGCAACATAGACCTATTCAACATAAGTACAGCAGATACAGATTTAAAGAACAAAAAGTGAGTAAATTTTGGGGCTAAGAGTGAAGATATCTCCTTGACCATCATCACTTTCCTCTGGTCTTTACTTAATAAATATTTTGCTTTATAATGGACCAATATCAATTGTTTTTCAAAATGTAATAATGCAAAACTAATTTAGCAAGACAATCTTCAGAACCCTGCAGAAGAACCTGCAATTCTGTAGAATTAAGCGAAATAGAAACAGGAAAAAAACTTCTCTACTGACTTCATTAATGTCCGAAATATTTGTGTCATTCAACCTAAGTAAATATTTTCCATGAGGCTTTATCATTGATGAAATTAAGAAGTGACAAAAATTGAGATTCCTCCCTCCCTATATGTGGTGAACATACTCTACTACGGCCCTGCAGTCCCCCACCTGTTGTTGTTCAAGCCTTTTGTGTGATCCTCCCTCCTTGAATGTGGATGAGAACGTTAACTTGCTTTTGAACAACAGACTACCCAATAAACTAAGGTGATGAGATGTCACTTCCAGGATTAGACTACACAGAAGTGTAAGCTGTATATTACAAAGAGATTATCTCTTTTGCTGGCTTTGAGGAAGCAAACAGCAGTCTGGGGAAGGCCCACATGACAAGGCACTGAGAACGACCTCCAGCCAACAACCAGCAAGGCGTTGAGGGTGGCCCCTGGCTGACAACCAGCAAATATTGAAACCCTCATTCTTATAGCTGCAAAGAATTGAATTTTACCAACAACCACATGAGCTTGAAAATGGGCCCTTTCCCAGTCAAGTCTTGAGATGAGACCCCCAACTTAGCCAATACATTTACTGCAGTGTGAGATTCTCAGGCAGAAAACCCAGTGAAACCATGCCCAAACTTGGCCCATGGAAACTGTGAGTTAACTGTTAGTATGTTCTTTTAAGCTGCTAAGTTGGTGTTAATATTGTTATGCAGGAATAGAACACTAATACACTCTCATTTTCTGGAAAAGTGTCTAACATTACCAACTCAGAGAAATAGGTAAGAATAAGATTTACTTTAAAACATTAACTTTCTGATATTTTGTAAGCCAAGAACATGTTAAATAAAATAAAACTCTTATCTGCAAGAATTAAAGAACATCACATTAATTCAAATCTCAATTATTTAACATGTATTTGAAAACAACAAGAAAGATAATCATCCTGACAGGATATATATAAGTAATCCTAGACTTGTTTATACTTTATATATTGATTCTCTTAGACTTATTCCAACAAACATTATCTGAGAGCCAACTAAGAGCCAAGGTATAGGTAAATCAAAGATGTATATTCAAGACACCAGGCTTGCACACAAAGAGATTTTATTCTAGTATGGAAGTTCTATCAACTCTTCAATACTCAAGGTAAATTTTCCCACAAAAAAAAATATATTAGTCAGTCTCCATCATGTACATTATCTCACCTTCCATACTCATTTCTAAATCTCTCAACCTCTCAACCACAACTCCAGAGAAATCTACTGGAATGTCAACTGACTTGGCATGCACTGTTTAAAGACTTCCAGAGCTGTATGTTTCCTTATATTGCTGGCCAAATGGAGATGTGCCACTTGTGTATCATTAAGTATAACACTCTTCACATCTTATGAACAACATGCTTTCTATCTTGATTGCCAGTGCTTAACACCTGTGAACTACTCCTTGCAGTGCTGCATACAGGACATGCTGCTCCATAGCAGCTGTGACTTATATTCCTTCAATCCCCTGTGTATTCCAACACCACAATACACTGAAGTTGGCCAGTTCCAAAACAGTATTTTTTAAATGTATTAAAGCATCTGAGAAGAGGTGTCTGCAATGTATCAGAAGTTTAATACAAGAGAGCAGATAGTTGTGGGACCACGGAGATTATCAGAATAAGAATACTGTCTTTCACTCTTCCCTGTTCTGTCTAAAACACCAATATCCAACCCTACAGCTAGCACTCCGGCAGTCTGTGCAGTAATCCAAAAAGGAGAACCAGAAAATGTACTGAAGGAGAACACACACTCCCGATGAGACCATAAGCAGTTTCAGCTCATTAAGAAAAACACAGGTCAAAGAGGCAGGACACAAAGGTCCATCCCCATGACCAACATTCTCCCTCAACAGATGCATACTCACACTTGGCATACACTGAGCAGTGTAGAGGCTTCCAACAAAGAAATTTAAATAAACCCTGTCCCACTGAGTGAGCCCCATTCTGATTTTGACCAAATGGATCTGAACTGACTTCAAGCTTTCGGTCACTCACTTCCTACCTATATTGTTAGCGGAAGCCAAAGATTCTCTTTCTCTTTCTGCTGTTACATCATAAAGGGGATTTCTCCACAATCTTCTAAATTCTCTTCCAGTTTTTTCTCACCCTTTGGCTCTGTTTTTTCCCTCAGTCCATGCCATCTGACCTGATCTCACTCCTGAGCCCATCTAGGCAGAGTTTTAAACTTCCCTTCTCCTTTCTCCTATTTTCTCAGAAGAGGAAATTGGATACAAGACAGCTTTCAAAACAGCAGATCAATTTCAATAAGATGTGTTAATATTCAGCCTCTCTGGATTCAAGGGGAATGAACAAGATGGCCTGATGAAATTCTTTATAGCCTTACAAGTTATATTACTTTATTTTCAAAGTAATAGACTGTTTATGCTCAGAATAAAAGAGTGATTATTACAGAGACAGGAAGAAAGCCCTTTTACCTCTCTGCTTGCCTCTCAAAATACAGAGACACTGATCTTTTAATACTATAGCATGTATGCATAAAGTTCTTACTTTGAAATGCAAATAACAATTTTTCATCGCAGTTTAATTGTTCTAGGATAGGACTCTAATCCAAAGGTTGGCGAATGTTTCCTAATGGAGTATATGAGAACCTTAAGAGAGATATTTTTCACCACACACACACACACACACACACACACACAAACTCACTCACTTGAGCATTCTAATCCACGTCTCCTGAAAATGCATGCCTGTTTTCCCCAATAAGTAAAGAATAATAGTGCTATAGCATGAGATAACCCCTAAAGAAATCGCCTCTCTATACAAGAGTAGGGTAATGAATGAATAGAGTTTTAGTCCCGTAGAGTTAGACTTTAGGGTTCATAAAATGAAATGCTGTTAACATGGATATTTGTAAAGAAAATCATCACTAATTTTTGTACCTTGGTTGATCTAATTTACTGCTGTAAAGAGCTGTTCCTACACTGTATATGAATGCAATCTGCTCACAAGAGGACAAATTTCATGTTGATAAGTATTAAGGAAAGTAACACTTCAGCAGCTTTACTGAGCAAATGTCATTCTGCTTTGAGTACCATCACATGTTTCTGCATAGTGTCCAATCTTTGTTCATTTTGTTATAAATCTGTACTAGAATTTTCAAACCCCTGTGGTTGCTCATTTCAGAGAAGTTCAAATTGCATATAGTGAAATTCAGCTTAGAAAGTAATACAGAAGGGTTATTCTGAGTATTCAAATCTCTATGGATTTAAAACAAGCTGTTTCTAAAAGGGCATAGGAAGGTTAGAAAATTAAACACATAATATTTAAATCACTTTCCCCTTTCTGAGCCATATGTTTTTAAATAAATTAAACAATAATTAAAAGGAGCATCGGGTTTGGGAATAGACCCTATACAACCACACCACTAGAAACCTACATCACTGACATTACAGCAAATAATTATTGAGACGCTAATTTTAAATTTATTCTTAATTGTACCAGGAGCTAAGCACATATAAATGTATTTTATCATGCACTGAAAGTCAGTAATTCTCACATCTCAATGAATCTGCTTTCTATGTTTCTAACTGTTCTCATAGCTTTTACTCATCACTAACCAGTGCAACCCTCCAAGTTCTAAGACAGAGGCTAGCAAACATTTTCTGTAAAGAGCCACATAGCAAATATCAGACTTTGTACTGCAACAACTTAACTCTCCTGTTGCAGCAGAAATGTAGCCACTGACAAAATGGAAACAAATGGATATGACAATGTTGTGTTCCAATACAACTTTATTTACCAAAATTGGTAGCTGGCAGGATTTGGCAAAAGGGCCGTCATTTGCAGACCACTGAACTGGGCAACAAATGGGTAAATTAGTGTTATTCAACTAACTGAGCAAGACTGAAGAAATCAAACCCAACTCAAATTAATAATGTTTCCATATTAAGCAAGCTTCAAACAGGGTATGTATTTAACATTCAGAAATTATCATTATTCTCAGTATCCCATGTGAATAGAGGTGAGTTTGTTTCCTTTATTCTTTACTTTCAATCCGTTTTTCCCTATTATCTCATTTTGTAGACATTTTTTTTAGCATTGGCAGAAAGAAGGCAGTTTTTCATGATTACTGAGGTTTTTAGTTTCCAACTCATTTAGCACTTCAAAATGAGCTAGGAGTCATAAATTGAATTTGAAATTGCAATAGTAAGAACTGTTACACAATATAAAGAATGGCTATCATGTCTTAGCTTTTCCATTTGTTCTGTAATAATTTGCAACTCCTCACAAAATTTTTGATTGTCTTTATTGTCATTTCACAATGTCATGTAGCTAGGAATCACCTGATGATATCTTTTAGTTTTTGTTCTGTATCTAGTACAGATTACCCCAGTCTAGTTCAGCAATCTACCCTATTCTTCTAAATACCACAGGAAAAAAAGAGCCTATTTCAGATCAATTTCTTACCACACATTTTGACTAATAACATTTTCAAATATTTAACCCTTCTTAACTGCTACACTTTCTGTCTATAGTCTACATCCTTGAAATCGTACACAGGATTTAAGTGTCCCTTGTACTAGAAGACTATTTTATATTTGGTTAGATTACTCGCAACTGTAGTTTACCAGTGAACCTCCAAACACCTCCATTGTAGGCAGCCCTTGTTGCTACAGCAACGGGGGAAAAATACTAATCAGGTTTTGGGTAAGAACTTAGAAGCATACATGGTTTCATAGTTTTCCCTATCTTTCTCAATGTACTAATTAATTGAATATTTAAGGTATTTTCTACATAATTCATTCACTAAAATCAGTCTCTAGTGTGTGAATATCAAAAGAATTTTTTCTTCTGTCATCAATATTGTCCATACTCTGTAGGACTCCACTTTACTTTCCCTCACTGGAATATCATGCAGGTTCCAGAGCCTTCTATGTATGTTCACATATTAAATCACCTGGTTCAAACTACAATGATTTAAAATTTCTGTCTCATAATCCAATTTAGTGATCACCAGCCCTCTGCCAGGTTAGACAAACCTCAAGTTCAAGAATTTAGAGTGGAGAAGGAATGTGATGCCTTCTTGATTTCTTTCTATCCCTCTTCTGTTTCTAGTTTCTCCAGGTTTGGGTCTGGCTTGGGGCAGGAGGGATTTGACTGAAAAAATACAGAAAGGTGTTCTTATGAACTGGTGCCATTATGGTTCTGTATTGATTTTGTACCCCCTGACACAGAAACTCAGTGCTGTATCTCTTGTCAGATACATGCAGGAGTCCTCACCAAGTCTTCCTCCAAGGGCCACTACAGGGTTCAGTTGCCTGAGGGGGAAAATGTTCTCTAGTTTATTCTCTCCACTCATCCTTCACAGCTCCATACCTGCTGACATCCCCTCACCCAGTAGCAGAGTTGGCCTACCTAGAAGCCAATGAGCTTAAGAGGCCCTCAACCTTGCACATGTCTTTTTGAGACTGGGAGTTGCTAGGAATTGCAACAATTTCTCACAATTTCTTTTGGGAAGAAAAATCAAGTTGCAATCAGGGAACATCTCCATGTAACCGCTAGTGTTTGATAGCATAATAGGGTAACGATATTATTGATAAATTATTAGCTATCAATAATTTATTGCATGTTTCAAAATAACTAAAAGATAACATTTGGAATGTTCACAACACAAAGAAATTATAAATGTTTGAAGTGACAGATATTCCAATTATGCTAATTTGATAATTACACATTATATGCATGTATTAAAATATCACATGTACCCCATAAATATGCAAAATTGTTGTTGTACATATTCTATATTATGTATAGATTACTGTATATGTACAGTAATATTTATCCCTTTTACAATTATTATGTATCCATTTTTAAAACTACAGTATAGTAGGAGGCTACAGTATAGTAGGAGGCTGCATTGAGTAATAATAAAACTCTGGTCTCCTAAAAATAAAAAAACTATAGTACAATTAAAAAGAGAGTTCAGAGAAAGAGACCTGAAACTCCAAACATTGAAGTAATTTGCTGTGATTTATTTTCTCATTCTAAATAAATAATCACTTTTATGTATAATTTTTATTTGAATCTGTAAAATATTTTGCTTATAAAATGCCATAAAATTATACGAGCTTCAGGCCCCACAAAATCTAAACTTCCCTCTACAATTCTCTGAGACGGGCTTCTGGCAAGATAACTCAAGCCCAGTGTCAAAGTTTAATTTTCAAAAAGTTATAAATATGATTTTTATACAGTTGTATAAACCACATACCAAAGATTCATTTAGCTCCTATATGAAGCAACCATCATGAAGGTAAAGTTGGTTGAAAAAGAATTCAAGAGACTGAGCTTTTATAGCACTGAAAAGATGCTAAAATAAGATCGCAATTTTAGAGACAAACCAGTTAATATTCCGTAAGGCAATAAAATGTAATTTTGCGATGTTTTCTACCAGCCTGTATTCATTTGCATCTCCATCAAACTACAACCTACAAGTTAGCATGTAACTTCACAGAGTCCTGGTCTAATTAATAGTATTAATAATATTAATACACTTCATAACAATGTTTCAGTCAACAACAGACCAAATATATGATGGTGGTCCCATAGGATTGTAATGGAACTGAAAAGTTCCTATTTTCTAGTGATGTTGTGGCTAATGTAACATTATAGCACAATTACTTTTGTTTTTATAAATTTAGTGCAGAGTAAGTGCATAGTATTTATAAAGTCTACAGTAACATACAGTAGTGTTCTAGCCCTTTACATTCACTCACCACTCACTCACTGATTCACACAGGGCAACTTCCAGTTCTGTAAGCTCCTTTCATGACAAGGGCCCTATATATATATAGGTGTACCATTTCTTCTCTTTTAAACTGTATTTTTACGGCATCTTTTATTTGTTTAGATACACAAATACCACGGCGTTACAATTTTCAGTACATGTTTCAGGACTCATGCTGTACAGATTTGTACTACAGCTTAGGAGCAATAGGCCATACTGTATAACCTAGGTGGATAGTAAGCTATGTCATCTAGGTTAGTATAAGTACATTCTATGATACTCGAACAATGATGAAATCACCTAATGGGGCATTTCTGAGAAGTGTTATTGAGTGACACATAACTGTAAACAGTCAGCCAAATAAAAATGCACCTTCTAGAGAATTACATAATCCTTAAGCCAGCCGATTAGACAATGCTCTAGGATGATATTAAAAGAATGTGCAGCTCTCCTTTTGTGTTATTACTAAGTTTTGAACCTTTTCTGAACACCAGACACTTTCTGCATTACCGGAAGATAGGAGCTCCAGCTGCTTCAGTGTAACCCTCTGCTGTCCTTAATGTTTAACAAGAAAAGGTCGTGATAAGCAAAGAAGTACTTACACAAATATACACATGCTATTAGGAAAGAAGAAAAGGAGAAACACAGGCATGCTTTAACTCATTGTTACTTAGATAAAAAGTCATGCATCACGACAAAAATTTTGGTAATTATTTTCTGTTTCTTTTCCTCGAACATCCATGTTTATAAATTATTTTTTATCTAAATCTGTCTGATTAAAATAGAATATGTATCCTTCATACTATCAGTCTGTCCCTTCTTTTATGCTATGAGCACTGTAGAGCCTCTTTTGTGGTAAGCAGTGTAATGATCATTGGATTCACAAAGATAAACAAGACATGGAAACCTGTTCCACATATTACTTTGCTGAAGATAATCTCAAGTGTGTAAAACATTAAGGCATGCAGAACAAATTGTGTTTTTCCGTTTATACACATAAAGTGCAAGCTTAGGTTAATACAGCCTAGGTTTCACAATTTCTATTGTCTATCTTTTTTTATCTCAATTCTTTCCTCCATTCTACAAGTGCCAGGTCTTGTGAAAATGGATTGATGTGAGGTCATTTCTTCTTGCTTGGAGAGTGTGACTGAAGCTGCAGGGTTTTTGGTTGCTTATAAAAGTGGATCACATATTTGGAAAGCATAACTCTTACCAATGTAAGTGTCACCAGTTCTTGGTAAAGTACAAATGCAGTTTAAATTGATTTTCTAACCACTTTTATTACTGCCATCCTTGAATGTAGCAACAAGGGCTGGGCATTTTTTTTTACAGGGCATAAAGCATTTATTAACAGATCTTCAGCAAATCAGAGTTTTATTAACGTCATGATTACAAATACAATTATATTTTAATGAGAACAAATAAGATTAAATGTGAAGAAAATTCCTTATGTCAAATTTGAAAAGCCTCAAAGAGTTAAAAGTTTCAAGGATTGACCAATGGAAAAGACCACTATTAAATTCCACATATATTTTTTATATCATATTTATGCAGCAAGGTCAAACAAGTAGGGGAAAAAATCTCATCTTCAATTTTCTCTACCCTTAGGTAATAATACATGGAGAACTCATTTACCCTGATTGATCTTCCTGGGCATAAGAGATTTCTGTGGCTTAAATCCCATCTGAAAACTATCTTTTCTATCCTTTTTTACAGAATGCTAATAGTTTCTCTCCCTCACTTTCTTCTTCAAAGAACAAGCACACTAAATTTGACCTGCTAATATGGTTTTCTTGACTGTTTCACTTTCCTTCAAAAACTGTGTATTAATGTTTTTACTAGTAGGAAAAGATGGTTAAAGCCTGTTTATTTTGTAAGTAGAAGCATTTATCTTTGTTAACCACTTACAGATTGAATTCATGCACTGAAAAAAAAAATACATAAAGATATGGCAAATTGTGTTAATCACTATGATTTTTACATATAATTAAACATGCCACTGTTAAAATTGTGTGAAAAGCCTGACAAAATGAAAACAGAGCAAAGTTAAAGCTGAAACAAAATGTGAGATATTCAGAATCCTTTGGCTTCGGGTTTACAAAATGCTTAAAATAAGAAGTTTAAATGATTACTTCAGAAAGAAAACAAAACAATCCTTTTGGTTACATAGTAGACAAAGTTCCCAAGCCTTACATTTTTTTCCTCACCCATTTGCTGCTAGATCTTGTACCTTAAGAAAACTGCTTGACCTTTTATTCTAGAAAAATGAAGTAAAAATTGCTCCCACCTGCCTACCTTAACCTTGAGTGATTTGAAGCCAAAAGTGAAAACTTGGTAAAGACTTGAAAGTATATAAACTACTTGGGAAAAAACTGGAAAATAAATCTGGATATTGTTTACTGATAGTAAAATGTCATGGTTTCAAGCAAGTACTGTCCAGATATTACCACTACTGATTACCATTGACCTAATAATTACCAAGTGCTGTCTGTGGTGGATATGCATAGTTGCATTGTTCTCATACGAATTTATCTTAAACTTACTACTTAAAATATCTTTATAACATAGTTTCAAATTTTTGTTTCAAAAATAATAAAATGGAGTATAAATGAATTAAGAGATTGGTTCAAATGAACACTAATAATAAAAACAGGATAAATTCTAATATTTTAGACTTTAAGTCAATGCTCTCTATCCTAATATCTAAATCAAGCATTTGTTCCATCACAATTAAAAAAGGTTAGTTCTCTTCCTGCAAATCTAAGTTCCTTGTAGATTCTGGACAAGAAGAAGACATTTATTCAGCCAACAAACATATGAAAAAAAGCTCATCATCACTGGTCATTAGAGAAATGCAAATCAAAACCACAATGAGATGCCATCTCATGCCAGTTAGAATGGCCATTATTAAAAAGTCAGGAAACAACAGATGCTGGAGAGGATGTGGAGACATAGGAACATTTTCACGCTGTTGGTGGGAGTGTAAATTAGCTCAATCATTGTGGAAGACAGGATAGCAATTCCTCAAGGATCTAGAACCAGGAATACCAATTGACTCAGCAATCCCATTACTGGGTATATACCCAAAGGATTATAAATCATTCTACTATAAAGACACATGCGCATGTATGTTTATTGCAGCGCTATTCACAATAGCAAGGACTTGGAACCAACCCAAATGCCCATCAATGATAGACTGGATAAAGAAAATGTGGCTCATATAATTCATGGAATACTATGCAGCCATAAAAAAGATGAGTTCATGTCCTTTATGGAGACATGGATGAAGCTGGAAACCATTATTCTCAGCAAACTAACATAGGGACAGAAAACCAAACACTACATGTTCTCATTCATAAGTTCCCACTTGTTCAACTCCCATTGAACAATGAGAACACATGGACACAGGGAGGGGAACATCACACGCCAGGGCTTGTCAGGGGTTGGAGAGCTAGGGGTGGGATAGCATTAGGGGAAATACCTAATATAGATGACAGGTTGATGGGTGCAGTAAACCACCACGGCACGTGTATACCTATGTAACAAACCTGCATGTTCTGCACGTGTATCCCAGAACTTAAATTATAATAATAAAAAAGGTTACTTCTCTAAACTAAATTATTTAGTAACTATTTTTATAAATGGGAATTAAACATAAGGACTAGGCTATATAAAAAAATTATAGCTTCATCATTTTAGATTACTCTAACAGGCAAGAGGTCTGTGTTTTGCCCTTCCTCTTAAGTATGCCGCTAACCATTTCTGAACCTCACTTTCATCATTTGTGTAGAGAGGGAATTAAACTAGACTGGAATTTTCAAAGCTATTTTTCAAGTATGGTAATAAGCATTCCTTGGGGAAAGAAAGGCGGGTAAGGAGAAATTTCTGTAAGACAAATTCATAAAATGTCATATGTTCTATTCTCCCTCTTGGAGTTCCAAAAGAAATCCTATAGAAAAGAACTCATTTAACTCGGCATAACAGAACCTAAACTAATCATCAAGAAAAATAAAGTATTTTTCCAGGAATGCCTATTAAGTACTAATATCACATAAAATATTCTCTTTCTCAGAAATAAGAGTGAAGAAATGCTTTAACAAATGATATAAACAAGGCCCAACAAGTGAAATTTGTTTCTACTTTTAGAAGACTTCTAGAGTAGAAGATTATACAGCAACAGTTGGGAAAGTCTTTGAGTTGAGCATGCTTCAATACCAAGAATCCTTTCTTTATATCTGACCTAACTTGCCATGTGCTTTAAGATATGTAGTTTTGTCTTTTCAGTCTGAGATTAATAGAATTTATGACAAATACAGTTGAAATTCAACAAAATTGGCAGAAAATCATGCCTAAAATACTTGAGTTCAGTCTTGAGGTAGGAAATTAGCTAGCTGTTAGATCTATGTGGTGGGATTGTGCCTAAATATCCACCTGACTAATTTCTTTCCCCTCTTCTCTCCCACAAATACTCTGGGGCTTATTTCCTTCTTCAGTCTACCCATCCACATAGAAACACAAGTTAAAGCCTCAAAAATGTTCTAGACCTAGATGTGAGCCACAAAGATTTATATGCATGATTGCAGAATGACATTTTCTTCTCCCATGGAGAAAACTGAAGATTAACTTAGATTAAGTCTAAGAATCTTAGATTCCTTCCAGTGCTATTGTTTATAGTCTAGAAGTATATAATCTAATTGAAGTATTCAGAGAATGCATGCTGAATTAAATATATTGAGGAATATTTTCCTGTTTTATACTCTATCATTGTATGCATTAAACATATATCACCATGCATACTGAGGGCTGCTGAGAAAATCTTTTAACATGTTAGTCAGGTGAAGTAAAAACTCAAATAATGCTAGGATGAAGCAAATCACACTGACAGGTAAATCATCCTTAAGTTGAAAGAGAAGAGATTACTTAGATGTTCTCATAGTGCAGTTTTTCATCATTGGGCTTGACTATCTATTGTCTGTTCTACTTTACAACTTTGTAGGGTCGGAGGTTAACTCGTAGATTTTTTTCCAGTAGAAATGGGAATAACTTGTTTCCAATAAAAAGGACCCTAAATGTTACAATTTATGATCCTGTTGGACATTACCTATTTTTATATCCAATCCAGCAATCTTAATATTGCTTTTCAAATGTTCTTTACTTTTGGCATCTTACTATTTTCCTCATTAATTACTGAGTTAAATAAAATCTTGACATGCATTCATATTGTATTTGCACAAGTCATGATTTTACCATTATGAAATTATACTTTATCAAAACTGTCTTCCAGTTTCCTTCCTCTCATCATTTTTAAATAAAAGAACATGGATTAAAATGAAGACAGAGTGCACATTGAAGTAAGAAAGCAGACACGGTGGAGAAGGGGGAAAGACAATGTCAACCCTCTTGCTTCAGGACTGGGAGAAGGCATCACTTCTCTGTCAGCAAGATGTGCTCCATCATCCTACAGATCTTCTATGTTGGGAACCACAGCCAGCTTCATGAACATGGGGCCAGTGTAGCAATCAGGACACCTTGCTCACAAGGGCCTTCGCCAGGAGTGTAATGCTGTGAAGTGGTCACCTTAAAATTCTTAACACAATATCTTTGAATTTAGCTTTTGTAAATGAAATAAGTTGGAACAATGGAGCAGGTGTCAGGGCTTTGGAGCCATGGCTTACAGTTAGTCCCACTCTCACCACCTCACCATGTCTCCAGGAAAAGTTCTCAGCTACCCGCTTTTCTTCTCCAACCAAGTAACCACAGTCATCTCCACTCGTAGTGGGGTCTGGGTATGGACACAGGGAGAGTCAGGGTTGGGTACATTGAATGTGCTCAACTCAGTGCAGGTCCCAGGTGCCTGTGAAGGTCTGCTCTCACCCCATCAGTGTCCCCATGACTGAGGAAATGGCATTAAACAGCAAATAATTTTTTTAAAAAAAAGTGGTAAAAGCTTGCAAGAGAGAGAGAGACTACAACAGAAAGTCAAAGCTGTTTTGCCGCTTTTCTGAGTTAGGGACGCCTCATTATCATCATGAACTGGGCCCCACAGATTATGTAGCTGGTCCTGTGGGGGATGAAGAACGAGGATTCTCAATATTGCATTGATTGATGTGTCCAATCCCCACAGACATGGACTGGCCACTACAAATATATCAAGTTAATTTATCATTGATCTTCAAGTCTTTGTTTAGCTTCAAATCTGTTTTATTTTGATCTTAATGATACATGCTCAGAGAACAAAATTCCTACTAGTACAGCTTGAAGTTATTTAAAGATTCTATAATAATTACAGTGACTACACAGAATACTTACTCTCCATTAGTTAGTTTTATACTAATCTACAGAAATCCATTAGGTTATTCTCTGCTTAGAATTTAGACACTGGAAATGAAATAAACAAAAATTCCTCATGCTCTTTTTTAAATGCAAACTCACAAAAGCCAGGTTAGGAATACTTTAAATCTGGTTTCTAAGACGTTTACTGGTGTTACCATCTGTATTGATTTTGTGTTATGAAATTGTCCTTACACAAAAAAATCCATACTCAAGTCAGTTTTACAAGCACATCAAAAGAGAGCCTACTATGCTAGTCATTTTGCAAGACATAAAAATAATGCAAATAATAAATCATAAACCTCATACTCAATAAGTTTAAGGGGAGATGAGGATATCACAATATAACATATAAGTAATAAAACATATTTGTGCCACATTGAAAAATACATCACTGTGAAAACACTCAGAACAAGAACAATAGAAACAGATGTATAAGTGGAATATAACATATTGTGTGTCATCACCACAAGTTCAATTTTGATGTATTATGCTATTAGGTAAAAATAACATATTACTTCTGTATAACCAAAAGCACACTTTGTGTAATATAGATCTACTTCTCACATATTCCTACCAAGTTCTTCTCCTTTTGGATTTGCATTACTGACTAAAACATCTAAAACTGCCAATTAAGGAAAAATTCCAATGAAATTTCTGAGCTGCCTAGCATGGCTGACTGGAGACTTAATAGTGGTGAACATCATCGTTTTTGAGCTCGTCTTCGGGAGGTTTTTACTGAAAGGAAGACTGAACTTTATCAAGGGTCATCTGGCAGGAGAATCTTTTATTAGAGTTTTCAGAAATCTCTGAAATATTCTGCCTTCACCTTTCGAGCCTTGTAGAACAGCGAACTGCAGATCTCACAGCTAATACTCAAGCTGAAATTGGACCACATAGATATGAGAAATCAACTTGACATCAAAGGTTATCCATCTTCCCACACTGCTTTTCTTGCTCAAATCTCAATTCCACGGGTGCTTTTATTTTTTACTTCACTTTTTGGAATAAGAAAACAAAAAAGTTCTACACATACCCCTGCATTTTTCCCCAACTAGATGCATCTGCAAATCCAGCTGTGATTCTTCAGTTTTCTCTCAGATGCAGATATATAAGCTCATAACCAAGACTATAAAAATAAAGAATAGTATTTGCCCTTGAAAATATCATGATGTAAGCTACCATATCTTTATTTTCATCTGAAGCTCTCTTCTAATCTTTGCACTCATAATATTTTTTTCTGATATCTGAGTCTTTTTCAGAGAATACTCCTAGAAAAAGCAGACAAATGTCAAACTAAAATAGCCCCAAAGAGCACGTATAAATATGAAAGACAAATATAAAAAGCATGTTGCAAAGGTCTGTCTTTATTATAATTAGTGAAAGCAGAAAAAAAATCATAGTGTGGCAGAAATTCTAATGATACTTGTGACAGTACAATCTCACATAACCTAAAACTAAGCTGCAAAAGCCAATCTTATCATACACTGTTGAGTGATTTTTTTAACTTACTCTGCTGCTTAAAAGCTATGTGATTTGAGACACATCACTTCACCTCTCAAAACTTGTTTCTTTGAGATGGAGGAGATACCAATATCAGCTGGGATTACTCCCCAGGGCTGTAAGAGGCTGACATAAAATTACATGTATGGGAATGCTTTCAGTTGCAAAACATCATACAAATGCAAGGATGTAGGCTGGGTGCAGTGGCTCATTCCTGTAATCCCAGCACTTGGGGAGGCTGAGGTGGGCGGATCATGAGGTCAGGAGCTGGAGAACAGCCTGGCTGATATCGTGAAACCTCATCTCTACTAAAAATATAAAAATTAGCCGGGCATGGTGGCATGTGCCTGTAATCCCAGCTACTAGGGAGGCTGAGGCAGAAGAATCTCTTAAACCCGGGAGGTGGAGGTTGCAGTGAGCCGAGATCGCATCACTGCACTCCATGCTGGGAGACAAAGTGAGATTCCGCCTCAAAACCAACAAAAACAAATGCAAAGACATTTTATTATATTGGCATAGAATGTTGAAAAAGAGAAAATGTGAAGGCTCTTTTTTATTTGAACAGGCAGCTTCTGTTTTGCTTATGGGGATTAATTACGATTTCCACATTTCCAAAATATTCACAAATTTATTTAAATAGATTCAGAACCGAATGAAACATGGCAAATTGATCAAAAGTCCAAAAATGTCTCCAAACTTGCTTATAGTCACTGTGTCACGATCACATCCATGCTTTTGATGCGAATATTCAGGGAGAGATGAATTCCTTTTACCATTGGGTAGCATTGCCAATGTCATTAAGTCACTGTCTGTCTCCCCTCCAGAAACATCACAACATGTGGCTATACCACAGTTTGTAAAATATATTCCATTGTCCATTAACACCACACGGGCTACCCCTACACAGTAGTCCACCTTTATTCACAGTTTCACTTTTGGGGTTCCAGTGACTGGCAGTCAACCACAGTCCAAACATATTAAACAAAAAATCTAGGAAATAAACAATTAATAAGTTTTAAATTGGGGCACTCTGGAACAGCATGATGAAGTCTCTGCTGTCTTGCTCCATGGGACGTGAATCATCCCTTTGTCTAGCATGTCTACACTGCATATGCAATCCACCTGCTCGTCAGGAGACATCTTGGTTATCAGACCAACTGTCGTAATATCAAAGTGCTTGTGTTCAAGTGACCTTTATTTTACCTAATAATGGCCCCATACCTAAGAGAAGTGATGCTGGCATATTGTTGTAATTGTTCTATTTTATTACTAGTTATTGTTGTTAATCTCATACTTGCCTAATTTTGAATTAAATTTCATCATAAGTATGTACTAAAAGGAAAAAAACAAATACAGTATATAAAGATCCTAGTACTGCCCAGTCTCAAGCATCCACTGGGGGTCCTGGATTGTATCCCCCACAAATAAGGGGAAACCACTGTATTCTTGCCAGATAAACCTCTTGCCAGGAGAAGGTAATAATAATAATAATAATAACAATAGCAGCCAGGTGTGGTGGCTCATGCCTGTAATCCCAGCACTTTGGGATGCCAAGTCGGTCAGATCATGAGGTCAGGAGTTTGAGACCAGCCTGGCCAACATGGTGAAACCCTGTCTCTACTAAAGATACAAAAAATTAGCCGGGTGTGGTGGCAGACACCTGTAATCCCAGCTACTCAGGAGGCTGAGACAGGAGAATCCTTGAACCTGGGAGGCAGAGTTGGCAGTGGGCCAAGATCACGCCATTGCACTCCAGCCTGGGCAAACAGGGCAAGACTCCATCTCAAAAAAAAAAAAAAAAGCTAACATCATGGATTGTTTACACTGTATTAATTACTCAACATATATTATCTCAGTTAATCCTTGTAACAATGCTATGAGGGTCAAGCTTTGGTTATCTCCATAGTATAAATGGCAAAGCTAAGGTACAGAGAGGTTAAACAATCCATCCAAGGTCACACCAATAGTAAAGGGGGCAGGGGTTAAACCTCAGGCAGTCAGCTTAGCCTCTGCTGTATACTTTCATCCTTTACTGCATCCTATGGCATGTTCTACTGGCTCTTTCAATGAAATGGCTCTTCAGCGGCTTTGAGCAGCTACCAGGTTTTTTTTTTTAATTTTTTCATAAGTTATTAGGGTACAGGTGGTATTTGGTTACATGACTAAGTTTTGTAGTGATGATTTGTGAGATTTTGGTGCACTCATCACCTAAGCAGTATACATTGCACCATATTTGTACTCTTTTATCGTTCACTCCCCTCCCACTCTTCCCCTCAAGTCCCCAAAGTCTTTTGTATCATTCTTATGCCTTTGCTTCCTCATAGCTTAGTTCCTCTACAAATCACTGAGAACATACAATGTTTGGTTTTCCATTCCTAAGTTACCACACTTAGAATAATATTCTCCAATCTCATCCAGGTCACTGCAAATGCTGTTAATTCATTTATTTCTATGGCTGGTAGTATTCCATTGTGTGTGTGTTTACATAAATATATAAACATTGTGATATAGATATCTCAGTTTCTTTATCCGCTCATTGATTGACTAGCATCTACCAGTTTTTAAGCGCTTTGCAATGCTTCATGAAGGATGCTAACTACTTTAACGATCTCATTAGTTAGTGCGCATTTTTAAAATAGACACTGCAACCCTTATGTTGTAAAATAACGAAACTGAGGTTAAACAGTTTGCTCAAGTTCACAGAATAGGTGGCATTAAGTAGCTTAGCTGAGATTTTAGCCCAAATCCATTTGAATTCTACAGTTCACATTCTTTCAACAATTTTATGGTAAAATATCCATGATCCTTTTCACTGGTACCCATATTTACTATTACAGGCTCTGTTTTCTGAGTCATACTCGTACTTTCTAACTTCGGGTTATAACTAGCTGTTCCCTTAGATCATACAGATAACATGGCAGGTCCAAAAGCCAAACTATGGTGCTGTTTATATCTTTATAAAAATGAGGCAAATCAACCCAGCTGACATAGCCACCACTTTTTGGCTCCACAGAAAATGACTTATGAGAGTTAGAATTTAAATAGAAACAGCTCTTAACTCACAAATAAGTTTCTATACATTGTCATGCAGTCCTTTTACATTACCAGCTGACTCTTACAAGAGAAAGGAGGACAATTTGATACCTGGGTGCTTGTCAAAGGGTTATATTTTCCCTGCTCATCAAAAATGAAATGCACTTTGCACTTGTGAAATGTTCTGTTAAAATTGAAAACAAACTACTTAAAAATAAAAATTACAAAGGTGCCTAAATGTTACCTATCAGGTTGAGAACGCAGAAGCAGAAAATCTTAGGTTGGAACACATTGGCATCATAGTACCTTTTCTTCTGCCAGCTGCACAAAGATTAGAAACGACAGAATCCCTGCCTTCACGGCTCTTGTGGAGAAACAAAGCTTACCGATGGTAGGCCACCTTACACAAAATAAGAATTCTACCCTATAAAGAGTAAATACATGAATAGAAAGGCCCTTTTTGGCCAAAAGCATTTTGTAAGCACAGGAAAGGTGGAAATGTTAAGCATATATCCCAAAGTTATTTTTTTAAATAGCCAACTTAATCTCTGTGGCCTGTGTTAAATTTTTTTGAGACATCAAGGAACTATATAAGTATAAGCTGGTTTACTGCAATAGGAAGAGTCCATGAAGCTAAACTAAGCAAACATGCAAAGTGTTCACCATGGTGAAGATTGTTTTTATTTTAGAAACCTGGCAGTATCTGTTGGCATAATATGACAGTAACTGCCTCATCTTACTGGCTATGTTTTTCTTTTTCGATGACTCTGTCTACTGTACCCTGAAATTGTCACTTTACTTGGCTAACTGTTAAATCATAAGCAATAAAGGAACTGATTGTTGTTT
The DNA here is from genome assembly GCA_963573385.1 of Cacajao melanocephalus. Taxonomy (NCBI): domain Eukaryota; kingdom Metazoa; phylum Chordata; class Mammalia; order Primates; family Pitheciidae; genus Cacajao; species Cacajao melanocephalus. The sequence continues at coordinate 24,492 of CAUYLG010004756.1, forward strand.
TAATTGTACTAACAAGAGGAGACGAATGAGGGGAGAAATTCATGTTTCGCTCTATTTGCCTTACATTTTTGGATCCAGTGATCTGATTTATACTGTGACTTATGCTGCTTCAAGACTACAAGCTAAATTATAAAGTCAGTTTTCAGCTTCAGCAAATCCTCTCTGGGTCCTGCTGTGTTTCCCTTAATGGCAAGGACTAGTGGATTCCATCTGTAAGAAAGCATGTTTTGCATATGAACTACCACAAGGCAAAAGACAAGGCAGAAAAGAATCGCAAATCAACAATTCCTTTCCCTTTTGTGTTTGTCGGTGCTTTTTGTTTCTTTTAAACACAGGAGGGAAATCACCAAGTGATTTCAGAAGAAATCTTTTTTATTGTGGAATTGGAAGAATAATAATTTGATGTTTTGAATGCATATACTTGAAAGCAAAATGTCATTGCTTAATATAGCAGTAGGCTTTAAGATCTGAACTAATCTTGCTTAGATACACAGCCATAAGAAACAGTGGGTTTCTTCAGCTGCTGACTTATACAACAGTCTTCTTTGTTGTCCTAGGTTTGTTTAGCCTGATGTGAACATAAGTTCATCCTAGCTAGAGGAGAGTCTACTGAGAATACATAAGTATTTCAATTTTACTTCAAATTAAAATGGAGGAAGGAATGAAACTTCCATTGGAAAAAAAAAAAACTGCTATTGTTCTTTATACTTGCCCAAAGGTAGAACAATATTCTCTTTATATTCTGTTTCTCTTAAACCAGATTTAATCTTCCTTCCGCTGGACAGAGTAACAAAAACATTAATAACTTACTGCCACCTACAGATGGAAGATAACTCTTTGAAAATGTCTGCTACTAGCAAGAAAGATGAACCTGGAATTCACACTAAAGACCCACAGGTCAAAGAACATAGCTCTTACAGGTGTTCAGTGTGAGAAAGGAATACTTCTCCACCATCAGTAATTAGGCTCTGCTTGTAGTTTATGAGATTTAAATGAAATTAAAGCTACTTAAAAAGAATATTCTCCCGTGGTATACTCAAGTCATTTTCTTCTCATAAAAGTTTCTTCCTAATGGCAGTGAATTATCAGTTACTACACCCTAAGTTTTAAGGAGAGGGGGAAGAAAAAGAAAACCCATAGTCTGTGACAAGTTTGGTGCCAGTCAACATTTGCCATAAGCTGTCACCTTGCCCAGACCCAGGAATGTCACTTCTCAGCCCTGTGAGCAAGCTGCACTAGGAGCAGAAAGCAATGCCATTTTTGTGTTATTTCCTGAAGTCACACAACAGCAATTTTTCTTGGCTCATATCTGAAGCATCTCAGATCTACCTCTTACATTTCTCAATGTGCAATTAAATGAATATTTCTTTTCTCCTTGTATACAGTATTTGTGCACTTTTTTTAGTCTATTTAATTTTTTTATTTTATAAAATTAAAGAGAATATGACTTGGCTACATGATTGGGTTTTATGGTTTTTTCATATTAGCATTTCTTACATTTTTCTAAGTCTATAATGTAAATTTGGAAAAAAAATTAACAGAATATGCAGGAAGATTCATGAAGAGACACTGAAGATTGGCTACAGTCAGAATGTTGGTGTCTCATCAAAATTTAAATGTTGGAACGCAATGCCCAAGGTGATAATACTTAGAAGTAGGACCTTTAGGGGGTGATTAGGTTATAAGGACTCCACCCTCATGGATGGGATTAATGTCCTTCTGAGGGACTGTTATAGAAGCTTCTCTTCCTGGGTCTGCGAGGGGTGTGGTTTCAAAGGCAGGAGTTTCCGGGCTCCATGCCTCCATCCAGTAACCAGAGGGGTTTCAAATGTGAAGTTCTTTGTCTGGGTTTTCTCCCCTGGGCTAGGTAGGGAAAGCCAGGTGAGGCTCCTTTCTCCTAAAAAAAAAAAAAAAAAAAACCCTCCCAAAGCGCTGGGAGGAGGGGGCTCTGTAACTCAGAGTTGTGGACCAAGTAGCCAATCTGGTATCAGAGTCAAAGACCAATCACTTCAGAGGACGTTTGAAAGAACTCCTCTCATTGGACAACGACATGAATGGCGGGAATAATTCAAGGGTTAAAACTCTAGCTGCTACCTATCTATACAGATTGCTTCTTTGGGTCCCCTCCCACAACAGCATAGGAGCTTGCTTTCTCTCTGTGTATGTCTAATAAATTGCTTTTCCACAAAATTCTTTGGGTTTTCGAAGGGCAAACTCACCATGCCTCCGCCGCCCCTTTCCCCATTCTTCAGGGTTAGCGAGGCTAACCTCTTTGGATTGGGGAGCCCAGTATGCTTCCTCCCATTACACTCCCCTTATGAAAGAGACTTGAAGGTCTTGTTTGTCCCTTCCACCATCTTTGAAGCAAGCCTTAACCAGCCAGATAATCTGCTGGCACCTTGATCTTGGACTTCACAGCTTCTAGAACTGTGACGAGTGTATTTCTTTTGTTTATAAATTACCCAATCTATACTACTTTGCTATAGCAACAGGAACAGTCTAACAGATGATCTAAGATGTAGTAAAAGGCAATGACTAAGAATAGATTCATATACAGGTAGGCAGGTGGTTGAATTTGGGCCAGGTTGTTTACAGACATACCTTGGAAATATTGTGTATTTGGTTCCAGAGCACTACAATAAATCGAGTATCACAATAAAGTGAGCAGGTGAAATTTTTGGTTTCTCAGTGCAATACAAGTTATATTTACACTCAACTCTAGTATATTAAGTGTGCAAGAGCATTATGTCTAAAATATACATACCTTAATTTAAAAATGCTTTATTACTAAAAAATGCTAATGATCATGTAAGCCTTCAGCAAGTCCTAATCTTTTTGCTGGTAGAGAGTCTGTACTTGATATTGATTACTGCTGACTAATCAGAGTGGTAGTCACTGAAGGTTAGAGTGGCTGTGGCAATAAGACAATAATATTGATTCTTCTTATCATGAAAGATTTCTCTGTAATATCTAATGCTGTTTAATGGGATTTTACCCATAGCAGAACTTGTTTCAAATCATGCCACTGCTTTATCAACCAGGTTTGTGTATACTCTAAACCCTTTGTCATCATTTCAACAATGTTCACAGCATCTTCACTAGTAGATTCCATCTCAAGAAACCAATTTCTTTGCTCATTTATAAAAAGCAACTCCTCAAATTCAAGTTTGATCAAGAGATAATAGCAATTCAGTCATATCTTCAGGCTCCACTTCTAATTCTAGTTCTCTTGCTTTTTCCAGCACATCTGCAATTATGTCTTCCACTGAAGTCCTGAACCCTCAAAGTCATTCACAAGGATTGTAATCAATTTTTTCCAAACCCTTCTTAAAGTTGGTATTTTGACCTTTTCCCAGGAATCATGGATGTTGTTAATGGCATCTAGAATGGCAAATCTTTTCCAGTTTTCAATTAACTTTAGGTATACCCATCAAGGGAACTACTATCTATGGCAGTTATAGCCTTATAAAATGTATTTCTTTTTTTTTTTAATTTTACTTTAAGTTCTGGGATACATGTACAGAACATTCAGGTTTGTTACATAGGTATATATGTGCCATGGTGACTTGCTGCACCTATCGATCCATCATCTAAATTGATAGGTTTTAAACCCCACATGCATTAGCTATTTGTCCTAATGCTCTCCCCTCTCTTTTCTCCCACCCCCTAAGAGGCCCCAGTATGTGATGTTCCTCTCCCTGTGTCCATGTGTTCTCATTATTCAGCTCCCAGTTACGAGTGAGAATATGCAGTGTTTGGTTCTCTGTTCCTGTGTTACTTTGCTGAGGATGATGTCTTCCAGCTTCATCCATGTCCCTGCAAAGGACATGATCTCATTCCTTTTAATGGCTGCATAGTATTCCATGGTGTATATGTACCACATTTTCTTTAACCAGTATATCACTGATGGACATTTGTGTTGGTTCCATGTCTTTGCTGTTGTAAGTAGTGCTGTAATAAATATACATGTGCATGTATGTCATAGTAGAATGATTTATATTCCTTTGGATATATACCCAGTAATGGGATTGCTTGGTCAAATGGTATTTCTGGTTCTAGATCCTTGAAGAATTGCCACACTGTCTTCCACAATGGTCGAACTAATTTACACTCCCACCAACAGTGAAGCATTCCTATTTTTCCACAGCCTCACCAGCATCTATTGTTTCTAGACTTTTTAATAATCACCATACAGACTGGCATGAGATGGTATTTCATTACAGTTTTGATTTGCATTTCTCTAATGATCAATGATGTTGAACTTTTTTTTCATATGTTTGTTGGCTGCATAGATGTCTTCTTTTGAGAAGTGTCTGTTCATATCCTTTGCCGCCTTTTTATGGGTTTTCTTTTTCTTATAAATTTGTTTAAGTTCCTTGTAGGTTCTGGATATTAGACCATTGTCAGATGGGTAGGTTGCAAAATTTTTCTCCCATTCTGTAAGTTGCCTGTTCACTCTAATGATTGTTTCTACAAAAAATACTTCATACATAATAAGATTTGTAAATCAAAATACACCTGAAGATGTATCATCTGGGGTAAAAAACAGCATTAGTCTCCTTGTGTATATCTGTCAGAACTCTTGAGTGTACAGCTGCAATGTCAATGAACAGTAATATTTTGAAAGGAATCTTTTTTCTGCACAGTAGGTCTCAATAGTGGGCTTAACATATTCAGTAAACCATGCTGTAGAGATTCTGTAATCCAGGATTTCTTGCTCCATTTGTAGAGCACAGGCAGAGTAATTTCTGAAATGGTAAGTGAGCACTGACTTCGACTTAAAGTCATCAGCTGCATCAGTTTCTAACAAGAGAGTCAGCCTGTACTTTTAAGTTTTGAAACCAGGCATTGACTTCTCCTCTCTAGCTATGAAAGTCCTAGAGGGCATCTTCTTCTAATATAAGGCTGATTCATCTACTTTGAAAATCTGTTGTTTAGTGTAGCCACTTCCATCAATGATCTTAGCTTAATCTTCTGGATAATTCGCTATAGCTTCCACATCAGCACTTGCTGCTTCACCCTGCACTTTTACGTTATAAAGACAGGATTAAGTTTCAACATGAATGTTGTGGGGGCCACAAACACTCAAAGCATAGCAAATTTCATGTAACATTTGCCTCCATCCTCCTCCACTATGACCATTATTCTCTTCCATTGCCAGACTTTTCTTCCTCTATAGTTTACTTCATAATCTATATTTACTTAATTTTTTTTCTTTCTTCATTTGTAGAGTGTATATCTCTTCAGGTAGACTGCTAGAGTTATTGATATGGAACCGTACCTGTTCTATTCATAATTGATTTCCAACACCTAACATAGGTCTGGAACACTCTCAAAAAATATTTGTTCACTCAAAATGAATTATATTAGTTGACTGTGACCATAGGTTTGACTTCCCACATTAGCACATTAGCTTGACTATTAACCACGGTCACAGATTATATAAACATATATCTGTAAACATCTTTAAAATTCTTGTTCTTGAACTAAGGAGAAAGAAGCAAGAGGATAAATGCGGGTCAATTCAAAGTCTTTGCTAATTAAAAATCAACCCAAAGTTATGCCTCTCAGTAAGTTGCATTAAGTTGTTTCTCTGTCATAATCAGATTTTACAGAAAATGTTTGTTGTGGATATGATGGCATTCAATTGACCTTGTTTCTTTACCAAAAACGGAACTTTTTGATCGAATGCTGGAATGTCAACTCTAGCTTTCATGCATTTATGTTGTTGATAGATGAGGAATTTCAGCATCAGAGAGAGCAATAATCTAGAGTTGCTAGTTGCTTTTCTTCCAGAGATGAGCACCGCTTATAGATATACCTTATATTTTTACAAACATAAAAAATTTTTTAATATTATAGAGAATTATAACTGGTAGATTATGCCTTGGAGAAAGTACTTAAGAATATTGTAAGTAAGAACCTAATATACATGATATCCACACAAGATTTTTCTTTAATTTTTAGGCATTGTCATATAAATGATTTTTCAGATTTATAGCTTGAATAAAGAATTTAATTCACTGAATGTGAGAAACAGCTTTCTGCATAGCATGCAAGCTTCATTCTGTCAGCAGTTATTGAGCTCTCATTACTTAATAGAAGAATACAATTACTCTACATTATTTGTGAATTCCATATTTGAAAATTCACCTGCTTACTAAAATTTATTTGTAACACCAAAGTCAATACTGGTAGCATGTTTGCAATCATTTGAGGTTATTCACAGATATGCACAGAGCAAAAAATTTGAGTCACTTGAGAAGCAAGCTCTGAGCTGAGGCCAAACAAGGTTACACTCTGCCTTTGTTTCAGCTCTTGCTCATGAGCAAGTGTCCTTTTTGAGATCTGTTCAATGAAGCCACTTTTTTACATTTTCTGCTTTTTGGTGGTAATTTCACTGTTCAAAATAGCCCACAAATGTAGTGCAGAAGTGTTATCTAGTGTTCTTAACTACATGAAGACAGTAACGTGTCCTTCAAAAAAATATTGTGTTACATAAGCTTCATTTGGGCATGAGTTATAATGCTATTGGCTATGAGATCAGTGTTAATTGATCATCAGTATAGTGCATCCAGAAAAAGAAGGGAAAATTCATCAATCTGTGCAAAAGGACACTTCAAAAAATGCTAAAGTAACATCTGTAATGTGTGATGAAGCTATACAAAAAGCGGAAAAGTGGTTACATTTGTAGTTTCATGAGATGATAACCAATATTTAAAATGTGTATTGGAGACCACTGTTGTAAGGCTAAAAGAAAAAAAAAATTGTCACACTGTCCAGGGGCAGGATAATTTTAAACTTTTTTGGCGAGTGCTGGCTAACTGGCACATTTCAAAAGGCAATATGCGTGGGAAATACATGTTAAACTTGCAGACAAGGCAGATTTTGCAGGTAAGGAGGCTGTGGAAGATGAATGTGGTAATTAGCTTGATTCAATAATTTCATAATATATATATTTATATCAAAACATCACATTGTACTTGTATTTTCTAAAGACATACAATTATTATTTGTCAATTAAAAATAAAATACGTATGGAAAAAAAATTTTAAATAGCCACCAAATGTTATATGGGAAAAAAATTCATGTGGAAAAACAGGTTTTTAATGCTGATCCATCTGATTTGTTTTATAAGGACATTGACAAATGAACCTACCTAATGCAAATGATATTTTGGTTGAGACAATGCTGTGACCAAAGATTCATAGGTGCCCAACTTGTTATTTTATGAATAATAGTTCCATAACTGTTAATTTAATATTTACACCAACTTTATAGAACATAATTCCCTGAATAATGAGAATAACCATACGTCTCTTAACTCAAGGAGGTCATAGTCTAGTAGATGAAAGGCATATCAGCAGACAGTTATGCAAATGGCATCTATTATGCACACAATATATATTTACTGAACAAATGAATAAATGAGTGAATAAAAAGGGCAGTGAAAGAAATATGTCTAAGACAGAAGCTTTAGGAGGCCCCTAACCCAGCCCTGAGAACTAAAATTGTGAGTATCTTCCCAGAGAAAGGGACCATTGAATTGAATATGTATATATTAAAAAAAGCTACTCAGGCAAAGAGAGGAACTGTGTGTACAAAAATATGGAAGTAAGATAGTCTAGAAAGTTCAAGAAATTCCAAGGAGATTAGTAGGGCTAGAACACAGGATACTTGTAGGATAGTGTAAGCGTTGAGATGGGCAAGCCGTCTGGGGCTGGACCGATAAGTTTAAATTTTATGCTAAAAGGAGTGGGGAATAATAGAATATGAAAAGCATAGACACTTCTCTACCGTTATCTTTTCTCCTAACAGAATTATGTCTACCTGTGTCTGATTTTGAAGTATCCATTGACGAGTCTTTAATTTTCTGTGTCAGTTTCACTTTCTGTTAGTCTTTAAGCTATATGGAAACTTCACTAGAAGTATAATTTTAAATGTTCATTTCTGGTATTAAAAAAATCTCAAAATATTATAGGTAGTACACTGCAGTAATTGAATAATTCTGAAAATACAGAAGTAATAAGAATACAGGTAAGATAAATATACCATACAAAGTAGAAGATAATATATATATATATGAGAATACATATATATATATATGGCATACCATGTATATATAGCACACATTATATGTATTACATATTATATATAGTATGTAAATAATTATGGAACAATACTTAATTGCCAGATACAGAATGCCCATTGCCTTTTTAAGCCAGTAAAGAACCTAAACCTAATTATTTGAACATTATGCACTTTTGTCCCTGGTTTAGAATTAAGTTAATAGAATACTCTTGAGTTTGATTCAAATATTAGTATGTTTTAGGAAAAAAAACTGGTTCAGGAGAAGGTGAGAGAAAGAAAGAGAGAAAGGAAGGAGAAGGGAAGGAAGGGAGAAAGAGAAAAGTGTTTGTCCTCTAAAATGGAAAAACAGGGCATTGCTTTCTTCCAAGCTGTCTGATCAGCACCTTGTTGGGGAGATACATCCCTGCGGTGTTTGTCACCAGCTTGCTACTGGAGGCAGACATCAGGCAGCTGACATTTTAAAGAGCAGCTACATGATGAAGCAAAAGGCATTTGTCTCATATTTCTGAGAGACAAAGAAATGGAGAAGCATGTTCTTCTCCAGTGCACAAAAGGCAAAGATAAGTGCACATGCTATGAGGAAGCAATTGAGATTGAGAATTCATCTTTTGGGAGAAGAGGGAGAAAAAAGGCATATCCATCTTCACACAATGGCAGCTTCTACAAAGGAAGGACAGATCGCAAGTGTTCTGTGCAGCCAAGTATGATTAATAATGAAAGGAGAAGCCTAGAAGCTCTAAAACAATATAAAAGCAAGACCTTTTTCATTTTCTTTTAGTCTTTGAGATGTGCATATGTGTTTAACATGTTTTATTCAAATACTTGATGCATTTTTGCATCATTTAGTTCACTGTATTTTTACTCATGAGTCATTAGTATTGTGTTTAATATTCCATCTTGATAAAACCTCAACAGAATGTAACATGAGCAATGAAAGCACGCTCAAAGGAACTTTCTTCTTATGACTTCTTACTAAAAACATTGCTATCTTGGCCTAAATAATGAACAACATATGTCATGACCTTCAGTATGAAACAGCTCTGTTTTCACAACAATAATTTAATAGAAAAGAACCATTTAATCAATCATGAAACAGAAGAGCTCAACATAAAGCATAATCAAGGATTGCTTTCTGTCAGAGGGCATTTTTTTTATTGCTTATTATGTTATTATGACAATATTCCTGCTCGCTATAAACATTTAACATATTTACCACTGACTTTGCTGGCATACAGGAAAGAGTTGATTATAACAGTGAGAAAAGGCAAGAGCTTAGAGCTTTGAATAATATCAAGCAAATCTCAGAAACTGTGGGGGCAGGATTCACAAACCAATTATATCTGTAAACCCCTAATAGTGGGTAAATTACAGATCTTTTTTTAACTAGAACAATCATTTGTTCTATAAAGAGTATTTCTTCTCCTTCAAACAATTCAAATGAAATATAGCAAAATGTAGGCTAATAGCAGTAATTATTTGTCATTTTTAAGGAGTAATAATATAAAATAATTTTCTATTTTTTATAAAAATAACTACTTTATTATTTCTTAGTACTTTTTAATGCATGTGTTTAATTGTCCCAACAACTCTTTGAGATAAAAACAGCTTATTATCTTCATATTTTTCGATGAAAAAACTGAGTTACAAAAAGAATACTTTTGCCAAGGTCACACAAGCTAGAAAATTTAAGAGCTGGGATTTAAGTGCAGTTTCACTCTATAGGTAAACTCACAACTACCAAATACACAAATTGCATTATAACATTTTGAAAACTACTTATTCAAACTCAATATATTTTTCTAAAAAATTGTGTTTTAAAACACCATCCCTCACTTTACAAAATAAGAACTTCCAAAACCATAAATTAATATTTTAGGATTTTAATAAAACATTACCCTTGAGGCACACTTGGTAATCCATCATGGATATTTTTTAAATTTCTTTATTTTTAATTTTTGTGGGCACATAGTAGGTGTATATATTTATGAGGTATATGAGATATTTTGATACATACATACCATGAGTAATAACCACATCACAGTAAATGGGATATTCATCACCCTAAGCATTCATCTTTTCATCACAGACATTTTAATCCAGAATTCTTAAAGGTCTGTTGCTTCACAGTTTCTAAGGATATTTTATTCTGGAAAACAGAGACTTCCTTCTAACTCTTTCATGTAGCCAAAAAAAAAATGATAGTACATAAAACTAGACTATATTTAGGATTTCATACAAAACTACTTATTCAATTTAATATATTTTACTCTGTTTACTATGTAACTGAGATGTAACATATATGTTACATCTTGTGTAAACCAGCTGTGTAAACCAGTTCACCTTACTTAATCTATCAACTTAAAAACAAACAAGTGACACAAAATGTAGACTAAGACCTCCTAGATAAAAGAGAACTTAATGAAAAGTGAATAGAATTACCAGAAAGAATGACTAGTATGATTGTATACTAAAAAAATCTAAGAACCATTTGTATGAGTTAATACATACAAAATGCTCTTAATAGAAATAAAACTCTATAAAGAACTCATTCTTCAGTAATATTAATTTTTAATTATTGAATATGACAATCTATTCAGATGAATCTAGTACAGATTTATGATGTTATGTTGAGACATAAAAACTTGCATAAAACCAAATCAATACAATGAAAAGTCTCAAGTCATGTGCAGAGCATCTGACTAATGGCTTTCCAATAGAAGCACTGGACTGGGCCTCTGGGATGCGTGCCCAGGACCAACTCTGCCACTTGAAACCTTGGATGGGTGTGTCAGAGCCCTGAGCTTGAGTTTTCATTTGTAGAATTAGTAAGCGAAATAGGCAATTTAGAGTCCCTTCCAAGTGTAGAATTCTACATTTCTAGCGTTTAGTGGTGGCAGTCATAAAGAGAACCCTGAATGTAAGTGGACCAGTGAACTCAAAGTCAAAGCATTCAGGTTTTATTCCTAGGTTCAGGAAAGGGAATAAGGAAAGGGCTGCTGGGACAAATATTTAGGAAGCCATTAGAGAGTAATCTGATATGATAATGTGAGTTATTGAGGTAGTGTTTATTCATAAACCAGTGCACCTTACTTAATTTATTAATTCAAGATATTAGTTCAGGTAAATACTTTGATGAAACAGAAATAACAAGCAAAAGAATCAAACCTATCAACATGTAAACAGACTGAAAATAAGGATTTCTTATTCTGCCTGTTCGATTACATTCAAATTTCTTCATACAATTTCATTTCCCTTGATTTATTGACTATAAATTTGTACTCAACCCAGTAATAGTTGCTTCATAATGTGCAAAAACTAAGTATATTTGCATGTACTTTTGTGTATGTGTGCTGAAGGGGTGGAGGATGGTTTAAGGTAATTTTGAATATTTTGCCATTAAATTCCCTAAACTTTTAATCTTTACCTAAACCTATCTGTATATATGGCTATGCCCCTACCCAAATCTTATCTTGAATTGTAGTTCCCATAATCCCCATGTGTCATGGGAGGGACCTGGTGGGAGGTAACTGGATCATGGGGCAGTTCCCCCATGCTATTGTAATGATAGTAAGTTCTCACAAGATCTGTTGGTTTTATAAGGGGCTTCCCCCTTCCCTGGTTTCTCATTCTTGTCCTTCCTGCTGCCATGTGAAGAAGGACGTGTTCACTTCCCCTTCCACCATGAATGTAAGTTTCTTGAGGCCTCCCCAGCCATGCTGAACTGTAAGTCAGTTAAACCTCTTTCCTTCATAAATTACCCAGTCTCGGGTACTTCTTCAGAGTAGTGTGAGAAGGGACTAATACAATGGCAAAATAAATGGATAAACTGTCATTAAATAATTTATCAAAAGAGTGATTTACTTTAATATAACCAAATATATGTCATTGACAATATTTTTAGTAAGATGATCAAGTTTTTGATGTGTAAATATACTTCTTTTATTTTATTTTAATTTATTTGTTTTTGGGATGGAGTCTCACTCCCATTGCACAGGCTGGAGTGCAGTGGCGTGATCTCGGCTCACTACAACCTCCACCTCCCTGGTTTAAGCAACTCTCCTTCCTCAGCCCCCAGAGTAGCTGGAATTAAAGGCATGTGCCACCACGGCCAGCTAAATTTTTGCATTTTGTTTAGTAGAGATGGGGTTTCGCCATGTTGGCCAGGCAGGTCTCGAACCCTTGACCTCAGGTGATATACCTGCCTTGGCCTCCCAAAGTGCTATGATTACCGGTGTGAGCCACCACACCCGATCAATATACTTCTTTTAAAATCATTACTGTAATCCTGAAAAATGCTAAGAGGAAAGTGTTCTCACTGCAAAAATAACTATGTTAGGTGATGCATGTGTTCATTACCTAGACTTAGTCATTTCATAGTGTATATAGACTTTGAAACATAATGTTGTACATGAAAATATATTACAATTAACTAAATTTTTTAAAATAATTTTTTAATTTAGAAATTTAAATAAAAGCAATTTTTAAAAATTAACTGGCAGACTAAAGCATGTTGTACAATTTTGTCAAATGTACTGTCTCTATGTTTGAGATACATTAAGGCAATAATTCTTATTTTTCTTTTATTATATATCTGAGTACACATAAAAAGCTCATTTTTGCCATATGTGGCTAAGAACTAGATGCACTGTCTTATATTTTGCTGTAAATTGTTTCCCTTTCAGCTTTTTCTATTGCTTATTTGTTGAATTAGCCAGGATTATTTTGGCTGTGAGGGACAGAAACCCAACACAAACTAGCTTACAACAGAAAAAGAGTCATTGTCTCTTATTAGAAACTCTAAGGCTTCAGGCAGGGTCAGGTCCTGCGCTCTGCATCTCTCTGTCTTTATTCTGCTTTTCTCTCTGACTTTTTGTTCCAGCAGCTAGAAAAGAAGGCTGTTGGCATTCCAACTAGATGGTCTTCACAGCATGTGATACAGAACAAAGAAAAAGCCTCTCTTCCTGCATTCACTTATCAAATGTTAGGGAAGCCTCTTATTGAATATTATTATGGACAGGTAGATCTGTTTGGTCAGCCTGTGTTGGTAGCTACACAAACATAGGAAACTAGGTAGGCAAAGGCAATGTGCATAGTCCATCCATGGATAGAATAGTAATTTTGTCAGGTTACTTACTAACTGAAGAACACAAAATGCTGCAGAGAAACAAGGGCAATGCCTCTGATAACCAGCAGGGAAAAGCTTTCTACCAAAATATAAACAGTACAAGTTAGAATTGCTTTAAATCTATTTCTTTAAAACTAAACACCATTTTGGCCTAATGCATAGTTTTAATTAAATTGAACTTTGAAATTGAATTGTTCAAAACCAATAATTTGCACGTCTTCTTATCAAGAAAAAAATAACCTGCTTTAATTCATTTTTGTAACGTTTAGGTTTACATACATAAATATATATCTTCATATTTCCATGCAGAGTAAAGCTAGGCAAAATATTTTCTGAGTCTGACTCTTTAATGTAAATTACCTCACTTGGCGTTTTTCCACATGATAAAAATCAAACCAACCAACTTTATGATTAAATAATCAAGTACCAAATGTATGGATAAGACCATTAGCAGCTGCCTAAGTAAGTTAACTCCAAGTTTGATACCATTTCTCCTGAAAATATTCTTATTTGGAGAGTCCTGTCCTACTGGTTTTGCTGTATGATTCAAATAATAAATACATCCAGACTTTTAGTTCTACAGTTGATGCCTGAACAACACAGGGGTTAGGGGCGCCAATTCCCATGCAGTCAAAAATCCACATATAATTCTTGACTTCTCAGAAACGTAACTACTAATAACCTACTATTGATCAGAAACCACAGTAATACCATAAACAGTTGACTAACACATATTTGATATGTTAAATATGTTATGTACTGTATTCTTACAATAAAGCTAGAGAAAAGAAAACAGTATTAAGAAAATATATTTACTATCCATTAAGTGGAAGTGATCATAATAAAGGCCTTCATCCTCCTTGTCTTCACACTGAGTAGGTGGAGAAAAAGGAAGAAGAGCGTTGCTGTCTCCGGGGTAGCAGAGATAGAAAAGGTAGAAGAGGAGGCAGGAGAGACAGGCACATTTGATTTAATTTTACAGAAATATGTCATAAGTTCTGTGTGATGCTTTTGCTTTTTTATTTCTCTAAAAATGTTTCTATATGGCAGCAATTATTCTTCTACTGCTTGCTTTAGTTTCAATGCCCATGTCATGGAAGAGTCCATGTTGTAAAAGAATTCAAACGCAGTCTTGAGTAATCACAACCCTCTACCAAATTGTTCGAAGTCAATTTGTTTTCTGGCACTGCTTCTTCTACATGTTCTTCCTCATCATCTGTCACTGGATTGGAAGCACACAGCTACACCAAGTCTTCCATTAATTTTTCTATTAATTAGGGATACTTTAATACAGTTGTCTATTAATCTCTTGAACTTCTCCAAGATCCTATACTGAAACCTTCACCTGCTGCCTTTTTTGCCATATCCATAATCTCTTTAATAACTCCCTTGATTGACTTTGTCATAAATCTTATAAAGTCATGCATATCTGAACACAGTTGTTTCCAGAAAGAATCTGTTGTTTTAGGTTTAATGGCTTTCACAGCTTTCTCTATGACAATGATGACATTTTTTAGGGGTCTAATCATCCAGACTTTTAGGTTGCTGTCTCTACTGGGATTCTCTTCCATAGCATTGACAATTCTTTCCATAGAGTGCCGTGTGTAATCAGCCTTAAAGATCCTTATAACCCCCGATCCAGAGGCGAATTAGAGACATCATGTTTCCCTAAAAACTGTGTAGACTACTTCAACACAAGTAGACTACTGCAACACCTTTAGTGTTGGACTCACGGTACTCTGGGTGGCTAGTGGTATTGTTCAATATCAAAATAACTTTAAAAAGCAGTCCCTTATAGGTATGGTACTTCCTGACTTCAGAGACAAAGCATTAATGGAACCAACTCAGAACAGGTGTTCTCATTGTACAGGCTTTCCTGCTGCACAACCAAAAGACTGACAGCTAGTGTTTATCTTTTCCCTTTTACCCCTAGTAGCTTAGCAGCTTTATAGGCAAGGCCAGTCCTGATCATAAACACAACTGCATTTGCATAAATAGTTACATTAGCTTATTCTTTTCTGCCTGAAATTCTGGTGCTTGCTTCTAGTCCTTACTAATAAGTGTTCTCTGTGGCATTTTTTTTCTCCCAAATAGGGCACTTGTCTGAATTAAAAACCTATTCAAGCAGACATGCTTTCTCCTCAATGATTTTCTTAATGGCATCTGCGAACTCATCTGAAAAAGTTGCTGCTCCTGTTATCCTGATGTTTTTTAAGCCAAACTACTTTCTAAAATCACCAAACCATCCTTTGCTGGCATTAAATTCTCCAGCTTTACATCTATCACCTTCCTTTTGCTTTAAGTTGTCATATAATGACTAAACTTCTTCTCAAATCATAGCAATCCTGCATCCACATAAAAGCTGAAATTTCAATATGAGATTAAAAGGTATTTTGCAGAAAGTACAAAGTTTTTATGCCCGCTGGCCTAGCTGCAGCAATAGCTTCACAAATTTCCTTTTTTTTTTCACAATGGTTTTATGCTGTGTTCATTTATCTTGAAATAGCAGCAACTACAACTGCAGATTTCAATCTATTGTACATAGCAAGCAATTAGACTTTTTCTTGTAATGTCATGACTTTTCTCTGCTCCTTGGAAACACTTCCAGCATCACTAGTGGCACTTCATATGGGTCCCATAGCACTATTCAAGGTTTACAATAAAGATGAAAAATATGCAAGACCCACAGGAGATCACTTTTTACTGCAATATGCAATTTACTGGAGAGATGAACTGCTCATGCAGCGATGGTTAGGTCACGTCACATTTTAAATGAATACTCAAAACACTTAAGCTTACCTCACTAGCCAGAAGAAGTAGCTACAGAATTACTGCAGTAGTATTTTCTACTGTTAATTGTAGTGCAGTTATGATTTAATACCACATCTTTACATTTGTTTACATTTCTCTCAACTATTAATGTCACCATGTACCATGTGTCTTAAAGTGTGAGTGTAACTTTTGATAAATTTCAACATTCTATAATAGATTTGTGTATATTTTATGGCAATATATAATAAAGTAGACTAGTAACTACATATATATTATGCATTTATGACACATCTTTTTCTTAGTTTTTTTCATTATTTCCAGGCTATATGGTTTGTCTATGAGTTTTTGCAAACTGTCACAAACTTCAATAAATATTTCAATATATTTATTGAAAAAAAATCCATATACAAGAGGACCCATATAATTCAAACCCTTTTTGTTCAAGGTCCTGCTATATTTTTATATTCAATGACATTAATTATGGAAAACAAAACTTATAAAAATATTTCTCATTAAAATTCCCTTTGTAAAACTCCTATACCCAGAGAGAAAGTAATTTTGTCTTACACTTTCTTTGAAATTCAAAACTGAATTTTGAAACACTGTCCCAACCTCATTAATAGTGCCATGCTTTCCAACTGGTATTTCTTTGTTTTATCTAAAACACTAAAGAAATTAGTGGGGGTGGTGGGGATTTTTGTGCGTCTTTATCATGCCTATGAAAATTTTACAAACTTGGTATCCCTCTTAATCTCACTCCTCTAGTACCCTTAAAGTATAACTTTGAAAGAGTAATTTTAGAGATATTGAGCTTGAAAGAGCTTTTGAAATATTTCATTTCTGAGCTGAGTCAAAAATAGGCATGTTTGTTAAAAAAAAAAAAAATCCCCTCACAAAGAAGCTTGCCTGGGAAAAGTATTCTTCAAAACTGCTTTCAGAAAGCCTCTGTTCCAATTCATGGAGCTTATTGTTCTGATCTCAGAGCTCAGTTCCCGCAGCTTGAATTTCTTTTCAAAATTGTTTAATGACTTTTAAGACTGTGTTTCTTGCTAAGTCTTGTGAGCTTCCAGTGTCAATGTTTGCCTTTTGATTCCTGTTATTGAGTTCACTTTTGTGCTCCTGACCCATGATAAAACAAGGACCAGAACTGTCCAGCTCTTTGTAAAATATGTGTTCATCTAACTCAAGACCCTTGACTACACATGTGTGACTTAGAAATTAGGCTTTTCCTCACTGAATCTACTTGCGACAGTTGCCAAATATTTTTATATATCCAACTCATTTTGCTATGATTTTGGATAAAATACATGTGATATCTTGCAAATGCTGCAAATGTGACTAACTGAATCATACTTGGCCACCAAGCAAAAAATTAAGGGAAATTAAGTCCAAAGTTTATAGTGCAATCATTTACAGATCACATTTTCTTTTTCAACTAAGAGAAATAAACCACATTTCAATATGTCTATCATGCTTAAGCTATGTTAGAAAATGTACTTAAGAAAATAATTTTGTGTTTTCCCATGACTAACTGGGCTGCCTGGATGGTAATGTTATCTTTAAATGTTAAAATCCTGTGGTTGCATCCAGAAGTTAGTAACAATTCTGAAGAGCCCTGTTTTCTTAGAACTCGAGGGACATTCCTTTCTCAGCACAGTACTAACAATCCTAAAATCCTATAAGGACTAGTTATTTTAACTATATTTCATGGTCAGTAGCAGACTCGACTCCAAGCCTGGTAATTAGATTGTGGTTGGGTCTGCATCACCACTACTAGACCAGAAATTCTGAATATGTGTTATTCCTGTAGGATTGGGTAAGGGTGGCTAGTTAGTTGAGTTTCCTATTTCCCTTCTACTTCAACATCTCATCTTCATCTGTGCAGGGTTCAGAAATCTAATTTAATTGGTTGTTCTAGGTTAACCAGCTGATTTACAAATCTAAGTGCATGTGGAAGATTTATCAGTCATACTACTAACTCATTATTTTGTAGTGAGAAATATCATTCTAATTAAATGGAAACAATTTTATCAGCTAGTCAGTGCATGCTCTTTTCAATTTTGACACAGTGGAAACTTGTTTAAATTCGGAAAGTGGTGTCTTAGTCTGTTTGTACTGCTGTAACAAAATACCACAGACTGTATAACTTATGTACAGGGAGAAGAGTGGAGAAGAATGGAATGCATTGAGAGAGGAAAATATTAAATATCCAGCAAAGTTCCCATATTACCCACCAAAACATTTTGATCTCCATTTCTTTCTTGTTTTCCACTATCAGACAGAAGTCCGGGAATTGTACTATGTTCCTTTCATTAAGACGGAAGCCTAGACTATTTGGATCTTGGCATTATCTGATGTCACTCAGGTGATAGCACATCTGAGGTGTTGCTTAATGTTGCTAACAGCCACATTAGACTCACTCTTAAGATCTAGTAAAGCTAGAATTTTATGTGTCTGTTTCCCCACTACTTGACGACAAGTACTATATCCAATTCCAGTTTGTATTCTACAATTGTCTAGTATTTAGGGATTGCTCAAAAATGTTTGCTAAATTGGACTCATTCTTTTATTCAGTTGTCACTCTCACTAACACTCTAGTACTGAATAGAGTTTCTCTCTCACAGGCAGTCCCGGAATAGCACAAATCTGTCTTTTTCCTTTTTCAGTATTCTAGATCCTCAAAAACTTCGGTTGTCCTTTATCATCACACCACTGCTTACCTTCATTTAACATATCCCCACGACATGTTATAATTTCCCAGTTTGCAACTTATTTGTTATTGATTTCATTTTATGTTGCTTCCTGGTGACATGTAGAAAGATACCTTAATCTCATCAATAATGTGTTTTCAAATTATATCTTAGTGTACATTAATTTGAGATGTTTTGTAGACTGTTAGTAGCATCAAAACTTGTTGATGTTTTTAGTATCAATTCAAGAAACAACTGACCTTAATCTGTGTTATATCTGGCATATAAAAAGTTCCCAGTTAGATGGATAAACAGAAGAGCAAATGAATAAGTGAATGCATGTTTGAATTAATGAGTTAATTATTAACAGAAATCTAAGGATTGACTATCACAGGTCATGCCTGGACATTGCCTGCCTAACAGCAGTCATAGGTAGGATAAACAGAGCCATGGAAACAGACTAACTAGGCACAGTAAGTTGGGGGCTTTAAGTGAGACTCAACTTCTGATTCTGGAGAAAGTGCATGTAAAGAGTAGAACACTATATATAAAGGCTATAGGGAAATATAAACAATGATGATCCAAGGATGTAATCATATCAGGCTAGCAGAGATTCCTACACATGTAACAGAGAATAGGAACATGGAATTCTGAGACAAGTGAATTTTTAAATACATGTCAATTGGTGTGTGTATATAGCCAGGAACCAGTTTAGCCAGCAACCAGGCTCCAGGTACCAGTTTAGCCCATAATTGAGTCTCATCTCAGAAGGGATCTAGGTTTAATGTCAAAGGGCCATGGGGAATAATGTGAGACCCCTGTCCTGGAGAGCTAAGCAGATTCCTGAGCAGGCATCTACAACAAATTTTGGAACTAAACATAAAGTGAAACAAATATCACAATATAAGTTTGAAGTCAAAGTGAAGGAATTTAGTGAAAAAAGACATTTCCTCTGACATTACAGATGGTTAGCATTCACCATTCAGAAGTGAAGGGGAAGGCATATCAGGTAGAGGGAACAGCATGAATCAAGTTGCCTACATTCTAAATCCTGGCAGTTTGACCATAAACAAGTTAATTAATGTCTCAATTCTTCCATTTATTTATCTGTGAAATGGGTATCATAAAAATATCTACATCAAAGGATTCTTATTAGGATTATATGTAAAAGATTTAACAGAGTACTCTTGCAAAAGTAAATGTATAACAAAAATACCACAGACTGGATGACTTAAACAACAGAAATTTCTTTTCTCATAGTTCTGTAGGTTAGAAGTCCAAGATCAAGGTGTTTTCAGAGTTGATTCCTTCTGAAGCCTCTCTGTTGGCATGAAAAACTTCTCACTGTGGTCTTTCTTCACATGGCATTTCCTCTAAGTGTACATTCATTCTATATCTCTCTGTGTGCCCAACTTCCCTCTTCCTCCTTTTCAAATGTTTTTACAGGAAACCAGGCAGATTGCATATACCATCCTAAAAAACTGCTTATTTTTAACATAATCACCTCTGTAAGGCCCTATCTCCACATATAGTCATACTATGAGATACTGGGTGTCAGGGCTTCAGCATGTGAATTTTAGGGAAAATACAATTCAGCTCATAATAAATAAGTGCTGTCTAAGAGGGCAGGTGGCCAGAAAGCAGAAGGTAAGGACAATAACTCTTCTTGAGAAGGGATCCAAGATGGCCAACTAGGAACAGCTCTGGAGTGCAGTTCCCAGGGAGAACAATGCAGAGGGTGAGTGATCACCACATTTCCAAATGAGTTTTTGCTGCCCACAGTTTTTTCTGCCCAGGCTGAAAAGTGCCATGAGTTTCCAGCTGGCTGTTTCAGCCAGCGCAGTGGGTCTCCACAAAAATTTCACACAATTCTGGGCAGCCATTTCAACTGGTGCCTGGAATGCCTGGGAGACAGAGCCATCCATAAAATGGAACAAAATGGGGCTGAAACAGGGAGACAGGTGATCTGGCTCGGTGGTTCCCACCCCCACAAAGACCAGCAATCCAAAACACTCTGGATTGAGAGTTTCATAGCAAGCACAGCTGGACACAGGATGGTCCAGTTCTGTGGGGGAAGGGCGTCTGCCATTACTGAGGCAGTCCACCACTACTGAGGCAGTCTGCCATTACCAAGGCAATCCACCATTACTGAGGCAGACCACCATTACTGAGACAGTTCTAACTATACCTCTGGAAACAAAACCGCAAGGGAGCTCACATAGCAGCTGGGCAGAGCCCACGGCAGCTCAGCAATGCCTCTGCTGGCAGACTCTGACTAGGCTACCTCCTTGCTGGACAGGGCATCTCTGAAAAAAGGCAGCAGCACGTCAGGAACTTATAAATAAAGCCACACCTTCCAAGGACAAAGTACCTGGGAAAAGAGGTGGTTATGACTTCCTCTGCAGCATACTTAAAAGTAACTCCCCAGCAGCTCTGAATGGAACAACGGAGTTCCTAGTACAGCCCTTGAGCTCCTATAAGGGATAGACTGTCTCCTCAAGCAGCTCCCCAAGCCTCGTATATCCAAAGAAACACCTCATAAAGAAGAGCTCAGGCTGATATCTGGTGAGTATCCTTCTGGTACGAAGACAATAGAAGAAGAAATGGGCAGCAACCCTTACTGTATTGCAGCAGCTGGAGGCGATCCCCAGACAAGCAGGGACTGCAGAGGACCTCAGCAATTGTATAGCAGAGGGGCCTGAATGTTAAAAGGAAAACTAAGAAACAGAAAGAA
>CAUYLG010004758.1:0-37669 GCA_963573385.1 Cacajao melanocephalus
CAAGTAAACTTAACAAATATTTACAGAACTCTCCACCCCAAATCCACAGAACATACATTTTTCTCAGTATCACATTACACCTATTTTAAAAGTGACCACATAATTGGAAGTAAATCACTCCTCAGCAATTGCATAGCATTTCACAGGTTTAAATAAAATATTGGTTGGCTGCTTGTTTGTTATTTTCATCGCTTATTCCTTCCTGTCTCCATTGTTAAGCACAATTATTGGCATAAAAGAGGTTTTTAATGCCCATTTTTAGACTGCATTCTAGTATGCGCAATAGAACAAGAATCCCGTTCTCTCTCCCTCTTTCTCTTCCTCTTTCTTTCTCTCTTATATTCTTTTTTTTTCTTTCTTTCTTTCACTCTCACTTTCTTTCCTCTCTTTTTCTTTCTTTCAAAAAAAAAAGAAAAGTAAAAGTACATGATATCTATTTTGAATTCAGCTTTTTGTAGATTAAAATGTAAGTTGTGCTCTTGCAGTTTTCATTGGTTCATTAAATATACTTATACTTTCAAATTCCCAGTCTAATGCTACAATTCTGTTTCAGCTCCCTTGTCCCCAAGAATGCAAAGTTTTTTTTTTTTTTTGTCTGACTTTTATATATTTCATCTTTCCTTTCTAGGTTAAACATGCTGTCATTACTTATACAAAATTCTGATGCAGTAGCATTCCAGGTTCCTAAACCAAACTCTGAACTCTTTGGCAAACAACTTAAGAAAAAGGGCATTTCTCATTGTTATGCAAGCTTTCCTCCTCTCTCTGACACTACACTTCCCCACAGATCTCTAAGCTCTTTCACAGTTCTGCTCTTTCAGCCAGCACCAGCCCATCTCCATACCATACTTTTAGGTCTGAGTCAGAAGTCCTGTAGAACATTAAGTCATTAACAACACAATTGTCTTTCCTTAATTCTGAGCAGTCACCAGACTAGGGTTGTTTCAGTTAGCAAATACAGAGAGGGATTTCTTGTTTTTTATTTATCGAATTGCCATTTTTTTTACAGGGCAGTTGGGAAGCTCAAAGGAATCCATAAAAATGTACTTTATGTTAGATATAAAGTATAACTGAAATATAGAGTGGAGGTATAAATGGGTGCCATCCTCTATAATTTATTCTTCCTTCATTTATTTTAGAAAGAAAAAAGCTAGAATCCTCATACACCTTAAGTTTCAAGGACATTTATCATTTGCATTGCTGGCATAGTACCATCCAAACATAGTCATATTTATCTTCCATCCCTATTGGGTTCAGGAGAATTATGCATATTTCTTTTCTTCTGTAAATCTTCATAGCAATGCAAATATTAACCCCTACTCAACCTCATTCTCAGTTGCACCGTTAACTCTAACCTGTCCTGCTTTCATGTCTTCAGTCATGTGCACTATCTTCTCTTCGAATTTACATTTTATACTGTTAGATGGGACCACAGTCAGAAGCTCATTTTATTTCTAAATGATGGAAAAGTCATGAGTATTGAGATAAATAGAAGTATTAATATTTTCAAAGTCAGCAACTCAAAGAGATTTGGAGTCTTAGGTAGCTTATGAAATGTCACTGTTAAGCACTTTTGTAAAAACCAACAAACAAAAGGTTTTCTGTTCTGAAGACAACCATGAAGGAAAATTTGTTCACAAAGTACTATTCTAACATAGCTGTAAATGCAGTCACTCATTTGTGGTTTACGCTCAAGGACTACACTGGTTTCTGAGATGAGGGGATCTGTTATATTTCTAGAGTGATGACAAGAAAGGAAGTTGGGGGAAATTTTGACTGTCGCTGGCTCCTAGGTATGTACTCTTTTATGGACTCACAGGTCTGCAAATCTGTGCATAGTGATGGGGGGATAGAGAGCATTTGTGGGCACACACACATATATATAAGTTTCCTTTTATTACTTGTGGTAGGTAGAATTCTAAAAATGTACCTCTAACCCCCAGCCAGGTGCCACTCTCTAATAAGTTGAGATATCACTCCTGTGATGACATTACATCATATGACACAGCTGACTTTCAGATGGGAAGATTAACTCAGTAGTCCTAATGTAATCAACGAGCCCTTAAAAGCAAAAAAGTTTTTTTCCAGCTGGTGTCAGAAAGGAAGGCAGAAGAAGTCAGAGAGATTCAAAGCATGAGAAGGAATTAAAGTGCTGTTACAGATTTCAATATGGAGGAGACCACATGAGAAAGAGTGCGGGTGGTTGCTCAGAGCATAGAGTGGCTCCCCTGGCTGACAGCCAGCAAAAAAAAAATGGGTACTTTCAGTGTTATAACTGCATTGATCTGAATTCTACCACAACCACATGAGTTTAGAAGAGAGCCCGGGGCCTCTACATGAGAATGCAGATCAGTTGATAATTTGATTTTAGCCTTGTAGGACTCTAACAGAGATTCCAGTTACACCATGCTGCATTTTTGAACTATAGAACTATGAGCTAACAAATGAATGCTATTTTAAGCCACAATGTTTGTAGTAATTTTTTAGGTAGCAGTACAAAACTAATATATTATTGAATTAGTCTTTTCTCTGGATCAAGGAGCTCCTGAAATCATAGATCATGTTATCTCCATGGGAAAGACCCACTGTCCCTCATGCAAAGTCTTGTGTTCAGGAAGTATTCCACAACTGTTTTCTGGTAACAAATAAGGTCACTGAACCAGGTGCAAATTGCTCAGTGTACTCATTGGCTTAGAGCATAATCGAGCTGCTTCTGTGGTTCACAGCTGCTATTAAACAGCTCACTGGCCAGATGAGGGCCACAGAACTAAGGGGTTCAGCTTAGGTTTACTCTCCATCCTATAAAAGACAGGAAGTGTTCCTCAGACACACATGAATTTAACAGTCACATCATGTGGCCTTAAATAAGCCAGACTGGGCTTCCTCTGGGATCAGGGAGATGATATCAGAAATAAAAATAAACCACAAGGCACTTGCTGCCCTCGTTCTTGGGCTGGTGCGGAGGCAGATAATGAAGTTACACATTTTAACACGATCATGAGAATGAAAAAGGGCTCACTCCCCTCTCTGTTTCCATTAGGGACTTTGTCCAGAGAAATCCTATATTAGCAGGTGCTTTGCAAGATGTAGCTTCCTTCCTGTTCTTAGCAGGGAGGGCATCAGTGCCTGCTCTAATGCTTGATCATCCTTCTTTTCCACCTCTGTTCATTCCTTTTCTTCCTTTTTCCTTCCTTTTCCCTGCTTCCTCTTCCTAATTTTATTTTTTGTTATTGAGCACTTTAGTTTGGAGAGTGAGAACCCCAGAGCAGCACAGAAAAAACCTTAGCCTTTCAGAGTGAGATAAATGCCCTTTATTCTTATTTGAGTTTCTCACTTCCTGGAGTGTAATTGTAGAAAATAGAACAGTCTAACAGAAGCAGAGAGCAAGACCTTTCTCATGGTGTTTGAAAAAGACTAAAAAAAGGTGGCAGAAATGAGGATGAGGTGACCCCGTTCCTATCCCTCAGCAGTTGCTCAGTCAACGTTTCTGGAGTGCTGTGACATTTACTTTCACATCATGTCATTGAAAAGGTATGAAGTAGTTTCAGCGCAAGTGTCCATTATACACAGACATTTACCGTCTGTTCTTGGGAGCCAAGCGAAACACAGGATTTGGTTCCTATCCTTAAGGAACTAATAGGGCTGCCAGGCAGCACAGAGTTCATATATGAAAAGGACATGTGGAAGACACAGATGGCCCCAGGATAATGTAGAAGAATGGAGATGATAGGGTGTCGTGGCATTGGAGAAGAGTACAAGGGATGTGATTTAGTGGAAGTGGCAGTGATGGTTACAGGGGAGTAGAGGAAGTTTTTTTGTGGCATGGGATGGGGAAGGGGTGCAATGTAGTTTCATGGTTGCAGGGTGAAGTGGGAATGAACATTCTTTATGCCTAGTTGTCACAGTATTCATATTGTTATGCACCAAATTGGGTCCCTTACTAATTCATATGTTGAAGTCCTAAATTCTAGTGCCTCAGAATGTGAGTGTATTTTGAGATAAGGCTTTTAAAAAGGTAATTAAAGTTAAATGAGGTCATATGGATGGGCCTCTGATCCACTATGACTGATATCCTTATATTAATAAAAAGAAGAAGAAACGAAACACCAGGAAGGTGCACACACAGAGAAAAGGGAATTGAGGACACAGTGAGAAGGTGGCTGTCTGGGAGTCAAGGAGAGAGGCCTCAGGAGAGGCCAAATCAGCTAACACCTTGATCTTGGACTTCAGGCTCCAAAACTATGAGAAAAAAAATGTTTCTTGTTTAAGACTCCAGTCTATGGCATTATGTTGTGGCAGCGTGAGCTAATACACATGTGAAGGAAGACTGTTCTCAGTGCTGAGTGGGGGTTGCTCTAAGTCACTTACTCTCATGGCTAAAGCTTTAAGTGGACTAGCAGTAATGGGTGTGTCAGCACTTGAGGAGACAGACAGCTTCTGGCAGGACTCTTAGCTGGGTGACTTTCTATAGGTCATGTTGCTTATCTGGGCCATTTTTGTCTCTTTGGTAAATTAGGAAATTAATAAAAGTGACTTGCTAATGCATAGATACAATGTTCAAGGTGGAGATCTTAATAACTTTTGTAGATTTTTCAAAATACTCATGCTCTACTGCTTTGCTCCCTGCCCCTGTTGAGAATCCTTGGTTTTTATTATTTTATTTTATTATGGTAGGAACACTTAAGATGAGATCTAGTGTGTTAAAAGAGTAAGCTAAGTGAGCAAAGCTGGACACAGAGTGACAAGTACTGAATGATTTAACTTATATGAGGTATCTAAAATAATGAAACTCATAAAATCAAAGACTGAAATGGTCATTATTAGGTGCTATTGGAATGAGGATATGGGGACATATTAATCAACAGGTATAAGGTTTTAGATAAGTAAGATGAAGAAGCTCTAGAGAATCTGGCTTTTGTATTGAAGGTCATTTAAGATCAGTAAGTCTGCTAGTCTTGCATATCCACACAACCCTACTCCCTGTTATTGATAAGTTGCCTAGTCCTAAAAGTACCAGTACCTTCTGCTTTTTTCCGTGGTTCAAGAACTTACCCCATCCTATGCTACCATCGTTCAGTGCTAGCAGAGTGGTAAATGCCTCTTTTGAGTTGAGAGTTGAGGTGAACCATGGGAGTGGCGAGTTGGGTCTCTCAGAGCTCTCAGCTAGCTGAGATTGTTCAACAGGTAAGATACAGTCTAGGAAACACCGATGCCTTCACCTTCTGCTTTGTGTTTACTTTTAGGAAAGATGTCCTTAGCTCTGGAGGAGGTGGTATGAAATCGTGAGGATTCTCTTGGTCAGAGAGAAGCCCCTGTCCTTAGCTCCCTTCGTTTCCCATTAGCTGAGCACATATGTCTTGGTTGCAGTTTTCCATTCAGACAGTCCGAACGTGGGTATGTGCGTAGAGCCAGGAATCTGAGTATAAGAATGGAGTTTCCAGCTCATGGGTACAGACCTCCTTGCCTCTCCCCTGTCATTAAGCCCAGTTATCTCGCCTGACCTATTCCTAAACTCCATTACTCAAATGCACATACTGTCTACCTGATGTGGGGAGGGAGGCAGTCCTAGAACCCCCTGAAGCCCATACTAGACATCCTGAGTGCAGTTGAGTAAGTGGCAGAATGATTGAGCATCTCTTTCTTCTGCTTTGATGAGCGTCTAACCCAGGCAGGAGATTTATTTCTGTTGTCAATGTTATTTCAGGACTCGGAAACCAGTTGTCTACCTTGCTCTTCAGCCAATCATAAGCAGGGGTAAAGAGAGGAATGGCAGACAATAAAGTCTGTTGGGGATAGTGCAAGTTATTTTGAGCTTATCTTATTCTTAGCCAGCAGCCTGGGGCTTCGGTGTCTGCACATGATTTAGTTTTGCCTAGTGGTGGTGGCAGCAGGACACATTGCTTCTGGTGCTTGGCATTCTGTATTATAGAAATCAATTACGGGAAAAGCAGTTTCCTAATGCTAGCACTGTCTCCCAGTAGACTCCTGAAGGATCAGGAGGAAGATTTCATGTAGACAACCTACTATGTGAGCAGATGCAGAAATGCCAGTGCCCACTGGGGAACATGGTGCTTAAAAAAGAAAACAATCAACCTGGCACCCCAATATGCTTGATCTGATTTTGAGATAAAAGAATATAAGATCCTGTTATTCTGAGTTTCAGCCAATGAGGCAAGGCTAGCAAGGGAAAAGACAAGTGGAGAGTGACTGGTAGAGAGAACTGGGGAAGGGATGCCTTACTCTTGGTTCTCACTCCTCTAAGAGAACAGTGATGGAGAGCAAACACCTATACCTTCTCAGTGTATCAAACACTAGGTAATGAGTTATTCTGGTTCCTAGAAATGACTTTACCATTATCTCTACACTACCAAGTCCTTGATGTGTAAAATTCTTCAACAACTCCAACCCCCAGGTCTTTCTGTTTCTTAGCTGCCTATAAAAATATTAGTGCATTGCTGGCCACATAGTAAATGTTCAATAAATATTGAAGGAATTAATGAATGGTATATATATTAGTAATTTTTATACTTAAAAACTCAGCAGAACATTTTCTTTCAAATACAATCTTAAGCTGAAACTCAATACACACAATGAATCAAAGTTGAACACTTTGATTATATTGGGGCTGGACAGAGGGGAGAGCTATGTCTCTGAGTTTGTTTTTTTTTTTCAATATCTCCTGTCAGAAAGTAGTTAAGAGCTCAGGATTGGTTCAGTTAGAGTTCATTAATATCTATAGTTTTCCCAGCCCTATAAGAGTTTAAAAGGAGAAGAGAGCTTTATCTTGGGGGAGACAGAATTTAAGATAGACAAGGAAATGTAAACATTAAAGATATATGACAGAACCAGGGAACGATGAGGAATGAAGATGTTACAATGGGCTGTATTCCACAGAAAATTCAACTTTAAGCTAGACCTCAAAAGAAGTGGAAGATTTCAGTCTACAGGAAGAGGAGAAAGTAACCTAGATTGAGGCCACAGTGTAAGTGAAGACACAGAAGTGGGAATGAACAGAGCATTGGCATATGGCTGGAGGAAGGGGAATGAAAGTGGAGAAACCCAACTATGGAAGTAGAAGGTGTGTGTGTGTATGTGTGTGTGTGTGTGTGTTTGTGTGTGTGTGTGCGTGTATGTGTGTGTGCATATGTGTGTGTAGTGTGTGTGTGTGTGGTGTTAGGAACGGTGTGATTTGTTAGGCTGCAAGCTAGAGTCAGATCATGGTGGCCTTGAAGGTCTTCCAGAAGAATTTCAGAGCAAATAGGCTATGGGGGAGCTACTGGAGGCTTTTAAGTTTGTGAATAGCCCAGTGAGAAATTCCTCTGGCAGTGTCCTAGAGAATACATGCATGGAAAGGATGAGAGTCTATGAGTCCATGTAAGAAGGTACTGAATTAATCCAGTTGGGAGGCTTGTCGCTCTCTATTTTTCTGCTTCATGTGACCCAGTCTCTCTTGAGATGGGTAGGGCCACACCAGTCCAGAAAATAATTATTTGCCTTCCATTCTAGCCAGTATGGCTTGCTCAACTGTAATCCATTTTTAAAGCAAATAACATGCTTACTGCACAGGAATACCAACCATCTGACTGATACAGGCAGTTCAATATGTTTCTGAAAAAGGGAAACAGCCCAGGAAATGTGACTTCCAATGGCACTGTCACTGAATGCTGGCTTGAGACAACAGAGTCCTGCTTTAAGGCATCAACTTAATGTGGCATCCTGTTTGATGGCACGCAGATTGGAAACATAATGACGATTTGTTTGAAAGTATCTGAAGAAAATTATACATTGCAATTGGATTACAAGGATCCTGGGAACATTCCGTTAACTTACAAGCTCTAGACAATAGATATTAACAGCCCAATCTGTGTACAAGCAGTGAGCTGCATTCACCTCAAGGAGTGTGATCAAATCCTGCATCATTGCATTTATTTCTTCTTGTGTCTCTAGTGTTGCAGCCAGCTTTTGCTAATTCTCAACCTGACTATGATTCAGATACCCACATGTAGAGTCCAATTTTAGGTATCCTGTCTGGTAGGGTATGGTACAAGGAAAAACAAATAGGAGTGGTCACAAGTAAGTAAAGGGGTCAAAAGGCCTAGGCAAAGAAAGCTCAAAGAGTAGAACACATCAGAAGAGTCAGATGTGACAAGCTAAGAACTTTCACTGGATGTTAGAAATGTGACAGCTATCATTATGAGTAAATATGACTCTTAATAAAAAGCACAAGAAAGAATAAACAAGGAGTGGGAGGCTAGGGTGGGGCTGAACGTGACTGTGAGGGCCAATGGGAAGTAATAATGAGACATAATCATTCATTTTACATATTGAATACTTTTTTAATAAAAGCATTGTTATGGGCACTAGAGAATCACCAGTGAGTAGAAATACCTACTCTCATGAAGCTTACATTCTAGTATGGGGCAGGAGACAGGCAAGAAACAAAATAAGTAGATTCCTCCCCTGAATGATTTCATCCAGCTTTATGGTTTTATTTACCTTCTATATTCCTTTTTTAAAAAATTTTCTGCTTGCAGCATTTATTTTTAATTTTAATTTTTAATTTTTTAAAATTTCAGTAGCTTATGGTGTACAAGTGGTTTTTGGTTACATGTATGAATTGCATAGTGGTAAAGTCTGAGATTCTAGCACACCTGTTACCTGAGTACTGGACATTGTACCCAATATGCAACATTTTGGGTATTGCATATTGGGTATAATATCCACCCTTGTCCCCCATCCACCCTGCCCCTTCTAAGTCTCCAATATCCATTATACCACTCTATATGCCTTTGTGTACCCATAGTTTAGCTCCCACTTATAAGTGAGAACATTCGCTATTTGATTTTCCATTCCTGAGTTACTTCACTTAGAATAGTGGCCTCTAGTTCCATCCTAGTTGTTGAAAAAAACATTATTTCATTCTTTGTTGTGGCTGAGTAGTATTCCATGGTGTACATTATATACCACATTCTCTTTATCCGCTCATTGGACGATGGACACTTAGGTTGGTTCCATAACTTTGCAATTGTGAATTGTGCTTCAATAAACATACATGCGAGCATTTTTTTGATATAATGTCTTTTCTCCTTTGGGCATATACCCACTAGTGGGATTGCTTGAATCAAATGGTAGATCTACTTTTAGTTCCTTAAGAAATCTCCATAGTGTTTTCCATAGACGCTGCACTAATTTACATTTCCATCAGCAGTGTATAAATGTTCCCTTTTCAACATATCCACACCAACATCTGTTGTTTTTTGACTTTTTAATAATGCCTATTGTGGCTGGGGTCAAGTAGTATTTCATTGTGATTTTAATTTGTGTTTCCCTGATTAGTGATGTTGAACATTTTTTATGTGTTTGTTGGCCATTTGTATATCTTCTTTTGAGAAATATCTGTTCATATCATTTGCCACCTTTTTGTTGGAATTATTTGTTTTTGTCTTGCTGATTAGAGTTCCTTGTAGATTCTGGATATTAGTCTTTGTCAGATATATAGTTTGCAAATATTTTCTCCCACTCTGTGGGTTCTCTGTTTACTCTGAGGATTATTTATTTTGCTGTACAGAAGTTTTTTAGTTTAATTAAGTCCCATTTATTTATTTTTGTTTTTGTTACATTTGCTTTTGGGGTCTTAGTCGTGAATTCTTTACCTAGGCTAATGTCCAGAATATTTTTTTCTAGGTTATGGTTTCAGGTTTTAGATTTAAGTCTTTGATCCATCTTGAGTTGATTTTTGTATAAGGTGAGTGATAGGGATCCAGTTTCATTCTTCTACATGTGCCTAGCCAGTTTTCCCAGTACCATTTATTAAATAAGTTGTCCTTTCCATGATTTCTGTTTTTGTATGCTTTTTTGAAGATCAAATGGTTGTAGGTATTGGCTTTATTTCTGGGTTCTCTATTCTGCTCCATTTTACCATTATATTCCAACTCCTAATTTATATACCCAGCCTTGAATTGTCCCCAGAAGTTTAGACTTACTTATCTAATTGCCAATTCCTATGAGTCCCTCAAGTTTAACATGACCAAAACATAATGTTTGATATTGTTCCTCCCATAGCCTATCCCATCTTGATATGGTTTCCCCATTCCTCAGTTGCTCAGGTCAAGAGCTAAAAGTTATCCTTAATTCCTCTCTTTCCTTCACCCTCCCTGCTTTCAATCTGTCAGGAAGTCCTGTTGGTTTCACTGTCAAAATACATGCCAGATCTGACCATTCTTTATCACCTCCTTGGCTACCATCCCAATCCAAGCTATTATCATCTCATACCGGAACAACTGCAAGATATCCCTACTCAACAACTAATAACTTCCCATGACTCTAGGAATTAAACAAAAACACTTTTTTAAGGCCACCCACAAATTTTGGTCAAGATCTGTTCCCAGTCTATTTCTACAACCTCATTTCCTCTCAGTCTTTCTTTCTCACAAAGCTCAAGACACATTGGTCTCCTCTCTATTATTTAAACCAGGCGAGTCTTTCTCCTCCTTCTGCTTTTTGCTATTTATTTTTTCCTCTGCCTTCAGCATTCTTTCTCTTGCTCTTTATATAACTAATTTCATCCTATCATTCTATTATAACCACCTGAGAGACATCTTTCCTGACTATTTAAAGTAGTCTCAACTCCATTTTTCTCTGATATAGAATCCTATTTGTTTCTTTCATAATTCTTATCACAGCTTAAAATTATTTCACCTGTTCATGTGTCTATGTACATATATGTGTGTGTATGTGTGTTGGTTTATTTGTATTTCTGTCTCTCCCATTAGGCTGCAAGCTCTGTGAACACAGGTGCAATGTCCAGCTAATTTTCCACTGTATTTTTAGTGCTTGGCCTATTAGGTGCTCAATAATAATGCTTTAAATAAAACAGATGGGTGGGGAAGGATTCTGGAACTAGAATACAGGCATCACAAAGGTCTGAAGAGACAATGAATTTTTTGGGCCCCAAACCTTCACATCAATGACTGGTTGGTTAGGCACAAGCTTCCAGAATAGAATCAGGGCCAGAGATTTTCACAGCCAGAGAACATAGTATGGAGGTCAGAGCATTAATTGCATTTGCAGTAGGTTAATTTAAAAAGACTGGAAGAAGAAATTTAAGTCCAGAGTGAGCCTGGCCTTAATAACCAGTGGACACAGAGCTTTCTATGTTTAGGTGGAACACTACCTAAAGAGAAGAAATAAATGCTTTGGTAACAGGCAGGCTTGAGTTTGAATACCAGCTGAGCCACTGATAAGCTTGGGGACTTTGGGCAATTTATTTAATCTGCCCAAGCATCAGATTTCTCATCAGCAAAATAGATATGATAAGGTTGCCTACTGCATAGGGTTATTGTAACAACTAAATGAATTAGGTATGTGCAGCCCTTTGAATAGAACCTAGCACATAATGTGCACCAGTAACGCACAAAAGGAAGAAGAAGGAGAGGGAGAAAGAGAAGACATGAGCTCTCCTGTGGGTTGAAGATTGTCCCAGTCAATGGGGAGAAATCCAAATGGAAAGAGAATAAATTTGCAAGATATGCTTATGTCTGTACCCATTAATTCATAGCAAACTTGCATCTTTTTGCTTACAGAAAAACGTTTATAGAGTCCTAGGATTCTCTCTCCCTGTATTGTTATCTAGGCTTTCTCAGTTAGGTGACTGTGCTGACCTGGACGTGATTGCATGGGTTACATTCCCAAAGGTATGTCCATGGTTACATAAACACACTAAAAACCAGTCAATTCATCAGGAGAAAATAGAGTTGCTCAAGCTAATTATATGTCCCAGAGCTCAGACAATGAGCCAGCAGTGGCTGCCTAGCCCAGCAATTTCATGCCATCCATATCGATATGGATTACTTTAGACCAATAAGAAATTTCCTCTTATTGTATTTTGAGGTGGATGTCTTGGTGTAGCATGGAGGTGCAGATGGCGTAGGAGCCAGGAAAGGCTTCAATATGGCTTTCTTCAAAGAATGCCATAAACGCAGTACAATCAAATGAAGTCACTTTGCTCCTAAATGAGGGCATAAATTCTGAGAAATAATCATACCAGTAGTCCTTCTGGATGTACAAAATAGAAGCAGCAGTGAGTTATCAATCCTAAAATTAGGAAGAAATATTTTCTATGAATACTTGTAGTTTGTTATTGACTTTTAAGGCTCATTATAGAAGTACTAAAATATGAAATTTTATGATTACTTTGTGTAATTATGTATAGACAGGGAGAGCCAAGCTCCCTTTAAAGTTACTGAGAGATATGCATGAAGAATGAGAGATAAAATTAGTCTCTATTTTTCAATTTTGTGCAAAGTAGAATTCAATATTTCAGAATGACAAAAGACTCATCTTGTTTTCAAATAGACTATAAAGCACAATAACACAATTTATTTACATAGCTGACTTTTTTGGAGCTCAAAGCATTTTGCAGGTGCTCTTTTAGTTATTTTCATAATGGAAAGGGTAAATGGTTTTAATCCCTACTTTTTTCCAGATATGAAAACTGAGGCACAGAGTGGCCAAGTCATTTACTAACAATAGCGCAGTAGATTGTTTTTACATTTTTCCCTTTAAAATGAGATGAATAATAATTTCTGCCCTATCTCACAGTGTTGCTGTAAGGATATGTATAGAAAACCTCTCGTGTGATTTAAAACAGTCTAGACCTTACCTTCTACTCCAACCAATACCAATTAATTATTTCTTTGCAGACTTCCACGCACTTTGCTGTGTACAACCTGACAGTGCTGCACCTTGAACCCACTGCTGCTATGTCTTGCTCCCTACGCTGTTGTTTTGAGGACTCCTTGGCATTGGATGTCCTTGGGATCATCCTTGACCAATGTTTTCTCCTGGACTGGTAGTCCCACAATATACTCCTTCATACTCCTTTAGGTTTCTCAGAAGCTCCCAGCCATCCATAGAGATATCCAACTCAAGAATTCCTACCTGCATTTTCATTCCCTCCTTCCTTGTTTCACTTCCCTAGCCTTCTTGTCTGTTATCTGAAATCACTTCCCAAATACACTACCTGCAAGCAAGCCTTTCCCTCAGGTTCTGTTTTCCAGATAACTAAGCCCAAGAAAGAGTTACATGAAATAACATATATGAGATAATTTGGAAACTCCAAAATGTGATTTAATATAAGCTATTAATATGACTTACATAATGTTAGTAGTCTTCATATCAATTATAACCATCATAATTAATGCTCCTAATGAAGCTATTAAAGAATTGAAGCAAAAATTGGCATTTTTTTTTCTGAAACTCTGGATCCTCTATAAATTAGAAGTATTCCTTTTCCCAGGAGGAATACTAGATTTCTTAAGGGGTATTCAGGCAAAGGGAGAATTTAAAAAATCAATTTCCAGTGTTATCTCAGCTTCCGTTATCATTCAATTCTTAATGCTGATCTGCCAGAATCCATGCCTGAAGTCAAGTTGTCTTACCGTTGTTCTCCCTTCCTTCCTCTACCTTTGTATTTGCCCTTCTCCCACTATACAAAAGAAAAGCAGAACATTTATCTTGAATCTTGCTATGATGTATTCCATCACCCAACTGTGTTTAAAAATAATAGCAACCCTGCTGAGAAAGAGTCCTCTGAGAGAAAAGCAAAGAGAGCACTGATAAAAATAAGTTTTGTGGGGACTCACCAGTGACTAATGACCCTATAGCTTTTCTGTATGTTTATATGCAGAGATTTCCATACAGAGATTTAAAATGACCTTATAAAAGTAGAACATCTAATTATGCACAAGCATAGGACAAAATGTTTCTAAAATGCTATAAAGAATGTGATGCCCAGAACTCCAGAAAGCCAGTTTCATTTAATTAGAAGAAAACCCTTCCTTTTCAGCTAATATGCTGCCCTAATTATGTCAAATGAATACATATAAGCAATAATTTTCAACAATAAAGCTAAATTACTAATCTATCTACATATAATAACTCTCATGTGTCTTGCCCTCTGTCTATCACAAAATTTAAAAGTGTTTATAGAAGACTTCAATTAGAAAAATGAAATATGGCCTATAAAATATATGGCTATGTGTATGCGTCTGTTGTGTTCATTTGTAGTCCATGAGACAAATCCTAAAATAAACAATTCTAATTTTTTAAGTTTGTTTTAACTAATTATTCTAAAATAATTTTAGACCTTCTTTTTGTAATTAATACATACTACATTATTCAGTGTTTTCCAGAGAAACAGAGCTAATAGGTTATATATAGGTATAGAGAAAGATGTTTTTTATGAGGGATTGGCTTATGTGATTGTGGCATCTGAGAAGTTCCATGATCTGCTGTTTGAAAGCTGGAGGCCCAGGAAAGCCAGTGTGTAGTTCCAGTTCAAATCTGGAGGCCTGAGAACCAGTGCAACCAATGATATATGGCTCAGTCTAAGTTCAAAGTCCCAAGAATGAGGAACATTGATGTCTGAAGACAGGAGAAGATGGATGTTCCACCTCAAACAGAGACAGCAAATTCACCCTTCCTCCACCTTTTTACTCTATTCAGGCCCTAAACAGATTGAATGATCCTCACATACATTGTTTTTGTTCGGTTTGGTTTTGCATGTCTTGAATATCTTCACTTTTATTTATTTATTTTTTGGTTGACAATTTGTGTATTTTTTTAAAGTTTTATTTTAAGTTCTGGGCTACATGTGAAATGTGCAGGGCGTGCAGGTTTGTTACATAAGTAAATGTGTGCCATGGTCATTTGCTATACCTATCAATCTATCACCTAGGTATTAAGCCCAGCATGGATTAGCTCTTTATCCTGATGTTCTCCCTCCCCTACCCTGCAGTCCCCCAACAGGCCCTAGTGTGTTCCCCTCCCTGTGTCCATGTGATCTCATTGTTCAGATCTCGCATATAAGTGAGAGCTCACATATATGTGGTGGTTGGTTTTTTTGTTCCTGTGTTAGTTTGCTGAGGATAATGGCTTCCAGCTCCATATGCGTCCCTATAAAGGATATGATCTCATTGCTTTTTATGGCTGCATAGTATTCCATGGTGTATATGTATGGCTTTTTCTTTAACCAGTCTATCATTGATGGGCATTTGGGTTGATTCCATGTCTTTGCTATTGTGAATAGTGCTGCAATGAACATATGCATGCATGAATCTTTATAATAGAATGACTTATACTCACGCACATTGTTGATGATGATCTCTTTTAGTCGGTCTACTGAGTAGACAGAGTAAATGCTAATGCAAATGCTAATCTCTTCTGGAAACACCTCACAGACACACCCAGAAATAATGTTCACCAGCTATCTGAGCATCCTTGATCCCAGTCAAGTTGACACATAAAATTAACCATCATATGTATCTTGGAGTAGATACTTTGAGACTATGCAAATATCCTGTTTCTCCTTAAACTTTTGCCCATTGATTTTAGCATCCATTGGTGGATCTTTTCTGCAACAATAATTGCTGTGGCGTTCTAATGGTGATCTTCTATTTCCCTCAATCTTGCTACATTTATTAATTGGAATTCTTCTATAAAGAAGAGCTGTTCCTTCAAAAGTTTGTGTTTGATTTTTTTTTTATTCTACAGGTTATAATCCCATACTGTTGTTATTTATTCTGATGCCCAAATTGTTCTCATTTTGACCACAGGGATCTCTAATAATAGAGAGAGAAATGCCCTTAAAAGTCAAATGGTTTAAATTATTTGCTTCCAATAAAATTGAGCTAGTTGCATTATCGGTAACTGATCAGTAAAAAGTGTGTTGATGATGGAACACTGTGTAATGTTTCACATGTAACACAGAAGACATTCAAAGAAACTTCCATTCTCATAAACTCATTTATATGAACAAAAATTCTCAATATTTTTTCTATAAAAAGTAAAAATTAATGACCAGTGATGATGAGCTTTTTTTCATAAAAGAAAGAAATTGAATTGATACTGAGACTTACCTAAATCTTGCAATTTTCAATAACATTTAGCTTTTTTCTCCCATAGGTTATGGGGGTACAGATGGCTTTTGGTTACATGAATAAGTTATTTAGTGGTGATTTGTGATATTTTGGTTCAATCATCACCTGAGTATTATACACTGCACCATACTTGCCGTCTTTTATGCCTCATCCCATCCCATTATTTCCCCCAAATCCATAACGTCCATTGTATTATTCTTATGGCTTTGCATCCTCATAGCTTAACTCCCGCATATCAGTGAGAACATATGATGTTTGCTATTCCATTCCTGAGTTACTTCACTTAGGATAATAGACTCCAATCTTATCTAGGTCGATGTGAGTGCCATTATGTGGTATATCACATTTATTGACTTGCATATGTTAAATTATCCCAGCATCCCTGCTACGAGACCCACTTGATCATGGTGGATTACCTTTTTGATATGTTGTTGGATTCAGTTAACTAGTATTTTGTTAAGGATTTTAGCGTCTGTGTTCACCAGGGATATTGGTCTGTAGTTTTCTTTTTTGGTTGTGTCCTTTCCTGGTTTTGGTGTTAGGGTGATGCTGGATTCATAGAATGAATTAGCAAAGGTTCCCTCTTTCTCTGTCTTGTGGAACTGTGTCAAAAAGATTAGTACCAATTCTTCTTTGAATGTCTGATAGAATTCTGCTGTGAATCCGTCTGGTCCTGGACTTTGTTGGTAGTTTTTCCACTTCAATCTCGCTGCTTGTTATTGGTCTGTTCAGGCTATCTAATTCTTCCTGACTTAAGCTAGGAGAGTTGTATTTTTTTCAGGAACTTATCCATCTCTTCTAGGTTTTCTAGTTTATGTGTGTAAAGGTGTTCATAGTAGCCTTGCATGATCTTTTATATTTCAGTGGTGTCAGTTGTAATACCTCCTGTTTCGTTTCTTAGTGAAGTTATTTGGATTTTGTCCCTTTTTTTCTTGGTTAATCTTGCCAATGGTCTATCAATATTGTCTATCAAAGAACCTGCTTTTTGTTTCATTATCTTTTGTATTTTTGTGTGTGTGTGTTTCAACTTCATTTAGTTCTGCTGTGATCTTGGTTATTTCCTGACTTCTACTGGTTTTGGGTTTGGTTTGCTCTTGTTTCCCTAGTTCTTTGAGGTGTGACCTTAGAGTGTCAATTTGTGCTCTTTTAGTCTTTTTGATATAGGTGTTTAGGGCTATGAACTTTCCTCTTAGCACTGCCTTTTCAGTATCCCAGAGGTTTTGTTGGGTTGTGTCGTTATTCTCGTTCAGTTCAAATAATTTTTTACTTTCCATCTTGATTTCATTTTTGACCCAATGCTCATCCAGGAGCAGGTTATTTAATTTACATTTATTTACATGGTTTTGAAGGTTCCTTTTGGAGTTGATTTCCAGTTTTATTCTACTGTGGTCTGAGAGAGTGCTTGATAGACTTTCAATTTTCTTAAATTTATTGAGGTTTGTTTTATGAGCTATCATATGATCTATCTTAGAGAAAGTATCATGCACTTTTGAATAGAATGTGTATTCCATGTTTGTTGGATGAAATGCTTTGTATATATCTGTATATATGTATTAAGTCCATTTGTTCCAAGGTATAGTTTAAATTCATTGTTTCTTTGTTGACTTTCTGTCTTGATGACTTGTCTAGTGTAGTTAGTGGAGTATTGAAGTCCCCCAGTATTGTTGTGATGCTGTCTATATCATTTCTTAGGTCTAGTAGTAATTGCTTTTTAAATTTTAGAGCTCCAGTGTTAGGTGCATTTATGTTTAGGATTGTGATATTTTCCTCTTGGTAAAGGTCTTTTACCATTATATAATGTCCCTCTTTGTCTCTTTTAACTGCTGTGGCTTTAAAGTTTATTTTGTCTGATATAAGAATAGGTATGCCTGCTCGTTTTTGGTGTCCATTGGCATGAAATGGCTTTTTCCATCCTTTTACTTTTTATGTGAGTCCTTATGTGT
Source organism: Cacajao melanocephalus (assembly GCA_963573385.1). Lineage (NCBI taxonomy): Eukaryota > Metazoa > Chordata > Mammalia > Primates > Pitheciidae > Cacajao > Cacajao melanocephalus. The sequence goes on from CAUYLG010004758.1 coordinate 17,882, forward strand.
TAGGTGAGGCTCCTGAAGGCAGCTGGTAGTTGGTTGGTAAGTTCTTATCCATTCTTCAGTTCTGTACCTTTTAAGTGGAACATTTAGGCCATTTATATTCAATGTTAGTATTGAAATGTGAGGTACCATTCCATTCATTTTGCTGTGTACCTTGTTTTTTTTGTTTGTTTGTTTGTTTGTTTTGCTTTTTAAATTGTCGTTTGTTTTATGGGTCCTGCGTGATTTAGGCTTTAAAGAGGTTTTGTTTTTTGATGCATTTCCAGGATTTGTTTCAAGATTTAGAGCTCCTTTTAGCAGTTCTTGTGGTGGTGGCTTGGTAGTGGCAAATTCTCTCAGCATTTGTTTGTCTGAAAAAGACTGTATCTTTCCTTCATATATGATGCTTACTTTCACTGGAGACAACATTCTTGACTGTTAATTGTTTTGTTCTAGGAGGTTGAAAATAGGGCCCCAATCCCTTCTAGTTTGTAGGGTTTCTGCTGAGTAATTTGCTGTTAATATCATAGGTTTTCTTTTATAAGTAACCTGGTCCTTTTGTCTCACAGCTCTTAAGATTCTTTCCTTCATCTTAATTTTAGATCACTTGATGACAGTGTGCCCAGGCAACGATCTCTTTGTGATGAATTTCCCAGGTGTTCTTTGTGCTTCTTGTATTTGGATGTCTAGATATCTAGCAAGGCTGAGGAAGTTTTCCTCGATTATTCCCCCAAATAATCCAACTTTTACATTTTCTTCTTCCTCAGGGACACTGATCATTCTTAGGTTTGGTTGTTAATATGCTGATTCATGCTTCATCTTCCATCATGAGGCCTTACCAGAAGCCAAGCAGATGCTGGTGCCATGCTTGTACAGTCTGCAGAACTGTGAGCCAATTAAGCCTGTTTTATTTGTAAATTACCCAGTCTCAGGTATTCCTTTATAGCAATGCAAATGGACAAACACATATAGTGTACGATCCTTTTCATGTGCTGTTGAATTCAGTTTGCTAATATACTGTTGAGAATTTTTGCATCCATGTTCATCAGAGCTATTGACCTGTAGTTTTCTTTTCTTTTGTGGTGTCATTAGCTTTGGTATCAGAGTGACACTGGCTGCATAAAATGAATTCAGAAATGTTCACTGTTTATTTTTGGAAGAGTTTAACAAGTATCACTATTAATTCTTCTTTAAATGTTTGGAAGAATTCATACATAAAGCCATCTGGTCCTGAGCTCTCTGTTGTTTGAAACATTTTGATTACTCATTCATTTCTATATTTGCTATTGGTTTCTATTTCTTCTTAAATCAGTCTTGGTTTATATGTCCAGGAAATTATCAATTTCTTTTATGTTGTTCAATTTATTGGTGTAAAATTGTTCATAACAGTGCCTTGTGATCTTTCAAAAATTTTCTTGGCATAAGTGGTAATTTCTTCTTTTTCATTTCTGATTTTATTTATATGAGTCTTCTCTCTTTATTTCTTAGTCTATCTAAGGGTTGGTAAATTTTATCTTTTCAAAAACCCACCCCTTAGTTTGATTGATTTTTAAATTCTTTTCTATTTTCTATTTCATTTATTTTGGCTCTAACCTTTATGATTTTCTTTTTATTGCTAAATTTGTCTTCACTTTTTTTCTTTTTACAGTTTCTTGAGTTTTAAAGTTAGTGTGTTTGAGTCTTTTTTTCTTTTTTAAATGTAACATAGATCACTATAACATTTCCTTCTAGTACTGCTCTTGCTGTATCTTATACATTTTGGAATGCTGTGGTTTTTTTTCATCTTTTTGAGATATTTTCTGATTTCTCTTTTGATTTCTTCTTTGTCTCAATGGTTGTTTAAGAGCATTTTGTTTAACTTCCATGTATTTGTGAGTTTTCTTTATTTAATTTTGTTATTGATTTATAGTTTTATTCCATTTTGGGTGAAAAAGACACTTAAAATTATTTCAAACTTCTTTAATTTGTTAAAACCTTTTATGTTACCTAGCGTGTGATCTACCCTATAAAACATTCAGTGTGCACTTGAAAAGAATATGTATTCTGCTGCTATTAGGTAGAATGGTCTGTATGTGTTAGGTTCATTTGATCTATAGTGTTGCTCAAGTTTGCTATTTTCTTATTGATTTTTTGTCTGGATGATCTAGAGTAATGAATTTCCTATTATTGTTTTGCTGTCTATTTCTCCCTTCAGATCTGTCAATATTTGCTTTACAAAATATTTAGGAGCTTTAATGTTGGTGTATATATTAACAATTGTTATATCTTCCTTTTGAATTTAACGTTTTTTTCACCATATAATGACATTCTTTGTCTCTAGAGAGTCTGTGACTCAAAGTCTATTTTGTATAACCACCCCAGTGCTCTTTTGATCATAATTTTCATAGAATATTCTCATCTGTTCTATTTTAGCCTATGCATGTTCTTAAATCTAAGGTGAGTCTCTTGTAGACAGCATGTAGTTGTGTCTTTTTAAAAAATTCATTCCATAGAATCAACCCAAATGCCCACCAATGGTAGACTGGATAAAGAAAATGTGGTACTTATACACCATGGAATACTATGCAGTCACAAAAAGGAGTGAGGTTGTTTCCTTTGCAGGGACATGGATGGAGCTGGAAGCAGTTGTCCTCAGCAAACTAATACAGGAGCAAAAAACCAAACACTCCTTGTTCTCAGTTATAAGTGGAAGCTGAGTAATGAGAACACATGGACACACGGGGTAAACAACACCCACTGGGATCTGTTGTGGGGGCAAGAGGAGGGACAGCATCACAAAGAATAGCTAATGGATGCTGGGCTCAATACCTAGGTGATGGGTTGATCTGTGCAGCAAATCACCATGGCACATGTTTACCTATGTAACAAACCTGCGCATTCTGCACATGTACCCCGGAACTAAAAGAAAAGTTGACGGGGACTTCTGCCAAGATGGCCAAATAGGAACAGCTCCACAGTGCAGTTCCCAGTGAGAACAATGCAGAAGGCAAGTGATCTCCGCATTTCCAACCAAGGTACCAGGTTCATCTCAATGGGACTGGTTGGACAGTGGATGTAGCCCAAGGAGGGTAAATGGAGGCAGGGTGGGGCGATGCCTCACCCAGTAAATGCAACAGGCTAGAAGGCCCTCCCTCCTACCCAACAGAGGCCATCAGGGATGTTTTCAGCCACTCTGGAGCTCCGGTTAGGATGCTGTGCTTCTCCTGTGGTCTTTGCAGCCTGCAGAATCACCTGCCAACAGGCGCCATGGGTTTCCAGGGCAAATCTGGGCAGCCGATTCAGCCGGCACCACGAGTTCCCAGCACAAATCTTAGCAGCCGTTTTGACTGGCGCCTGGAGTGTCTGTGAGACAGTGTTGCCCATACCCCTGAGAGAAAGGGGGCTGAAGGTGAGGAGCCAGGTGATCTGGCCCCATGGGTCCCACCCCCACGGATACCAGCAAACTGAATCCCACTGGTTTGGGATTTTCACAACCAGCACAGCAGTTTGAGCTCAACCCTGGACCATCGAGCTCCATCGGGGGAGAGGCGTCCGCCATTACTGAGGCAGCTCTAACCTTACCTGTGTAAACAAAAGAACAAAGAAGTTTACACAGCAGCTGGGGGAAGTCTGTGGCAGCTCAACAACACCTCTGGAGGCAGACTGTGACTAGACTCTCTCCTTGCTGGGCATGGCATCTCTGAAAAAAGGCAGCAGCTGTCAGGGACTTATAAATAAAGCCACACCTTCCTGGGACAGAGCACCTGGGAAAAGGAGTGGTTGTGAGTTCCACTGCAGCAGACTTAATTGTCCCTGCCCAGCAGCTCTGAAGGGAGCAACAGAGTACCCAGCACAGCACTTGGGCTCTGACAAGTGACAGATTGCCTCCTCAAGTGGCTCCCTGACCCCTGTATATCCAAAGAGTCACGTCATACAGGAGAGATCCAGCTGACATCTGGCAGGTACCCTTCTGGGACGAAGCTAAAAGAGGGAGGAAAAGGCAGCAGCAATCCTTGCTGTTCTGCAATTCCCACAGGTGATTCCCAGGTGAGTAGGGTCTGGAGTGGACCTCCAGTAGTCCTGCAGCAGAGGGGCCTGAATGTTAGAAGTAAAACTAAAAAACAGAAAGAAATAACCTCAACATCAACAAAAATGATGTCCACTCAGAGACCCCATCTGAAAGATACCAACTTCAAAGACCAAAGATAGATAAATCCAAGAAGCTGTGAAGAAACCAGCACAAAAAGGCTGAAAACACAAAAAATCAGAATGCCTCTCCTCCTCCAAGGGACCACAACTCCTCACCAGCAAGGTAACAAAACTGGATTGTGAATGAGTTTGACAAATTGACAGAAGCAGGCTTCAGAAGGTGAGTGATCACAAACTTCTCTGAGCTAAAGGAACATGTTCTAACCCAACGCAAAGAAACTAAGAACCTTCAAAAATGGTTAGATGAAATGCGAACTAGAATAACCAGCTTAGAGAAGAACATAAACAACTTGATGGAACTGAAAAACACAGCACGAGAACTTTGCAAAGCATACACAAGCTTCAATAGCCGAATCGATCAAGCAGAAGAAAGGATATCAGAGATTGAAGATCAGCTCAATGAAATAAAATCAGAAGGCAAGATTAGAGAAAGAAAAAAGAGTGAAAAGAAATGAACAAAGCCTCCAAGAAATATGGGATTATGTGAAAAGACCTAATCTACGTTTGATCAGTGTACCTGAACATGACGGGGAGAATGAATCCAAGCTGGAAAACACTCTTCAGGATATTATCCAGGTGAACTTCCACAACCTAGCAAGGCAGGCCAACATTCAAGTCCAGGAAATACACAGAACATCACAAAGATATTCCTCAAGAAGAGTAACCCCAAGGCACATAATCATCAGATTCTGGATATTAGCCCCTTGTCAGATGGGTAGATTGCAAAAAATTTTTCCCATTCTGTTGGTTGTATGTTCACTCTAATGATTGTTTCTTTTGCTGTAGAAAAGCTCTGGAGTTTAATTAGATCCCATTTGTCTATTTTGGCTTTTGTTGCCAATGCTTTTTGTGTATATCTTTTGAAAAGCATAAAAAACCATGTAAATTTATGTATTTCACAAATACTTTAAGTACCTGTTATGTGATATGCACTCTTTAGGCACTTGTGCTGGATGTATTAGTAGAAAAACAGGCCAAGATCACTGCCTTCCTGAAGCTTATATTTGAGCTGATGATAATAGCTAATAAGTAGAGATGTTCCCTGATTTACAATGGTGTTATGTCCCAATAAACTTACTATAAGTTGAAAATATAATTAAGTCAAGGACCATCTATATATGGTACGCAATGTGCCAAGCCCTGTTTTAAGGGCTTTAAATGTATTAACTCTTTTAATGATTATCACAGCCCTGAAAGAAAGGAACTATTGTGTGCTGATGTCCCACATATTGGAAAACCAGAAGAATCCATAGACCCTTTGAAAGAAGTGGCAGGTTGCAGCCTACACTGTGAGATGTGTAAAAGACTGTAAGTCCCCAGAGTGTGAGAGGGGGAGAGTCTGCTTCTGAGTACACATTCCCACAGGGAAATCTGAAAATCCAGACCACAGGAGAAGGCCTTAACCCTACCCAGAGCTAGGATATATTTAGGAAGCTTTGTGAAATATAAAACTAGAAGCAGCAATGGGAAGTGCATTACAGGCATTCCCAGTCTCCAGTGTGAACTGAGGGAAGCCATTCCTGATGATACTTCACAAGGGCCCTCAAGGAAGTCAGCCAATGAGCTCAGGGAGGGGTCGCAGGGTGAAAGAAGCACCCAACCATATTTTGTGATTTAATCTTCAGTGGGGACAAATTCCCTTGACCAGAACCTGGTTGAGTGGTCAGCAAGTGAGAAGTATACTGCAGACACCAGTGCAGGAGCTGGGCACCTGGCCTTGTGGGCAGATGGGGATGGGTGTTGCCTCAAAGCCATGGTTGATATCTCTGCAGAGATGCTGCTGGCCTGGGGCAGGTCTGAGATGAGTGCAGACTGACTGATTCTAAACCTGGTGCTGTTAGCAGAGCACTGCAGGATTAAGATTGGCCTTACCAACTTTGTGGGAGCCATGTGAGGTTTACTGCTGTCTGTTACTCCCCACTCCCTTTGTGAACTCTTCTGTGAACTAGAGGCAGTTATACTCCCTTCTATACTTTACTACAGTGGCCTGAGAATCACCTCCCAGTCTTCTCAGGGGCCTCGGCCTGCCCTGAACAAGGAGAGTCAGAGTGTAGACCCACCTAACCCTGGCCTCACCTGGTGGTATCCCTCCACCTGCCCTGGTAGCTTAACACAAAGGACATAAACTTTGGGGAGCTTTATAGGCCACCCCCCTTACCTGAGAAACCAGAATACTTTCCCTAGGCAACTTAGGGAAAGCTCAGATCCCACTGCTACTACCACAGCTGGTGCTCTTTTGCAAATGCCACCTCCTGAATGGAAGCCAACCAACACAGGCCAGTATGGCACCTCTAGGTAGAATAAAACTGTCCCCAGGGAGAAAACAGCTGTGTAACCTCAGCCATTACTACTGCCTGCAATACCCTGGCTATCCAGAGGTCCTGAGTATGTCCACATGAAAAGTTCACTACTATTATAACCAGTATTCAAGAAAGCCAGCACACTAAATCTATCTACAACCAAGGAATTTCACAGACTGTATGTCATGACCTTGCCACCCCCTTCAGAGCTGGTGCTGGTATCCACTGCTGGGTGACTTGAAGACTGGCCACATCACTGGATCCCTTGCAGGCATTCCCTAGCACTAGCCCAAAGTCTGGTAGCCCCATTGGGTGGCTAGACCCAGAAGAATAGTAACAGTCACTTTAGTCTGGCTATCAGAAATCCATCAAGTGTGTTTCATCCCAGAGATTCAGGGATGGTTTAACATATGCAAGTCAATAAATGTGATACAGCTCATAAAACAAAATTAAAAACAATAACCATATGATCATCTCAATAGATGAGAAAAAAGCATTTGATAAAATCCAACATTTCTTTATGATAAAAACCCTCAATAAAGTAGGCATAGAAGGGACATACCTCAAAGTAATACAAACCAATTCAAAGTGGATTGAATACTACAAACCACTACCAGAAAACATTGTATAGACTCTCTCAAACATTGGACTGGGCAAAGATTTTCTGGGTAATACTCTATAAGTACAGACAACTAAAGCAAAAATTGACAAACGAGATCACATCAAGTTGAAAAGCTTCTGCACAGGGAAGGAAACAATCAACAAAGTGGAAAGCAACCCACAGAATGGGAGAAGAGATTTGGAAACTACTCTTCTGACAAGAGATTAATAACCAGAATATATAAGGAGCTCTACAGGAAAAAATTCAAATAATCTGATAAAAAAATGGACAAAAGATTTGAATGGACATTTCTCCAAAGAACATATACAAATAGAAAACAGGCAAATGAAAAGATGTTGAACATAATTGATTATTAGAGAAATACAAATCAAAACTACAATGAGCTATCATCTCACCCTAGTTAAATGGCTTATATCCAAAAGACAGGCTATAACAAATTCTGTTGAAGATGTGGAGAAAAGGGAATCCTTCTACAGTGTTTGTGGGAATGTGGAATTAGTACAACTACTGTGAAGAACAGTTTGAAGTTTCCTCAAAAAAGTAAACATTGAGCTACCATAGGACCCAGAAATCTCACTGCTAGGTATATGCTCAAAAGATGGAAAATCAGTATATCCAAGAAATATCTGCACTCACATATTTGTTGCAGCACTCTTTACAATAGCCAAGATTTAGAAACCACCTAAGTGTCCATTAACAGACGAATAGACCATGAAACTATATACACATTGTGTACTTATACACAATGAAGTACTATTTAGCCATAAAAATAATGAGATACTGTTATTTGCAACAACATGGATGGAACCAGAGGTCATTATGTTAAATGAAATAAGCAAGTCACAGAAAGACAAACTTTACATGTTTTCACTTATTTGTGGAAGCTAAAAATTAAAACAAACACTCATGGAGATAGAAAATAGAAGGATGGTTAGTAGAGGCTGGGAAGGGTAATTGCGGGGGGTAGGTGATGAGGTGGGGATTGTTAATGGGTACAAAAAATAGAAAGAATGAATAAGACCTAGTATTCAATAGCACAACAGTGTGACTATAGTCAATATCATGTAATTGTACATGTTAATATAACTAAAAGAGTATAAGTGGATTGTAACACAAAAAATAAATGCTTGAGGGAAGGAATATCCTATTTTTCATGATATGATTATTACACATTGCATGCCTGAATGAAAATGTCTCAAGTACCCTGTAAATATACACCTACTCTATACCAACAAAAATTAAAATAAAAAAGTTTAAAAAAAGACCAATCCTTCCCCAATTAAGAGAACATTCCTCTTGCCTAAATGCCTTTGAGCTGGGTCATTGACTTTTTCCTGCCTTCAGACTCAAACTGAAACATCAGTTCTGTTGGGATCTTAAGCTTGTCATTCTTCAGACTGGAACTACCTAATCAGTTTCCCTGGTTTTCATGACTTTGGATCCAGATTGGAACTGTATAATTGGCTCTCCTGGGTCTCTAGCTTGCCGACTCACCCAGCAAATCTGGAAATTTGTCAGCCTCCATAAATGCATAAACTAATTTCTTATAATACATCTCTTTCTCTATACATATACATTCCATTTCTTTGCTTTCTGTGGCATACTGTAATACATGCTCCTATCTTATCCTATATGTTACTACTGGACTTGGAGTCAGAACACTTGGGAATAACTTCACTAGTTTTAGACAATTATTTAATCTCTCTTGGCCTCTGTTTATATGTAAAATTTTTTTAAAAATTGGATTAGGTAATCTGTAAGCGTCAATCTTCTATGGGCCTTCAACTCAGGGAATGTGTGGTCTAGCTCATGCAGCTGAGAAATAAAAACATTTGGCCAACCTAAGTAACTCCTCTTTCATGTTTATTATGATTTCTGCAAGCAAGAAAGAGTATAGTGGTTTTGAGGGATAGACTAGGTGTGGGTGATCTTGGAATCTTTTTCTATCTTTCTATCCTTGACTATGTTGCCACTAAAGTATGCTATTAGTGCAGCATAGAAAGAATCTAGGCTGTTCCACTTTAAGCAGCCAGAAGCCCTGTACAAAATAAAATAACATTGTTTATATTTGCTTTGTTTCTTCATTTAATTTAGGGGAGCTTTATTTTTTATTTTACTAGCTTTTTGGATTTAAAAAGTAATTTTTACTCATTGTAATCAAACAAAACAAACTTTATATATGTTTATAGATGTGTGTGGATATTATATTTATACACATGCATGTTATATATACACACATGCATATATATGTGTGTATGTATATAGGTAAAGAGTTTACTCTCCTTTACATATATGTGTGTATATAAATAGTATATACTATATATACATATATGTGTATATATGTATTATATATAAATATATGTGTATAAATATAATATATACACATGTATATTATATATACACACATGCATATATATGTGTGCATGTGTGTGTGTGTGTATATATATATATATATACATATATATATATGTAAAGAGTTTATACTCCTCCACTATCCCATCCTAACAAAATTACCAGTTTGGATTAAAAACCAGTACATTGCAGTATTCTGTTTTATTTGATATTTCCTTTCCTAATAGCAGTTATTTTATTTTTTGCATAGGTTTATTGGTGATATATAACTCCTCTTGGGTCATGGCTTGTTTCTTTTTTTCAGTTTTTCATTTGACAAATGTGTACAGTCTTGTAACCACCACTCTGATGAAGATATAGGACGTTTACAGCATCCCACAAGTTTCCTTTAGTCCAATGCTGCCCTCAGTAAATAACCTTGGTTCTCGCTTCCATTATAACAAATTGAATTTAGCATGCTCTTGAATTTCATTTAAATGTAATGATTTAGTGTGTACTTTTATTGTGACTCCTTTCCCTTAACATGATGTTTTTGACATATATTGTGGGAAGTAGAAAAGTTACTCTTTAAAGTTTCCTTTCTTGGCAAAGAATAAATCATAAGTGTGCTAATAACTCTTTGTTAAGCCCTATCTTATGTAGCTGTCAGACATGCCATGCTTACAGGCACATAGTACATTCTATGTCCTTGTATTTTAGCTAAGATATCTGTGCTGGAGATACTTACAGGTGTGTCCCAACTCTCCATTGCTTTTACCTGTTTAGAAAAGTTTTACGTTATTAGCCAGTCAGGTTTTAGTTTAAATTGTGAAGTCTGGCTCCAACCAAGGGAGATCAGAAATGGCAGTAAGAACACCCCAAATGTGTAAAGGATAAATATGTCTGTTTTTCTTTGTTGTACCCTCGTGGCAAGATAGCTAGTGAGAGTACTCTTCCTGCAGTAGAGGAAGTAAAAAAAAGTAAAAATTGCTTTGCTGAGAGATCCGTTGTCTCAGTGCTGATTTTTCTTTGTGGCACTGAGCATCTGTTTCCAACATATATCTAAGTTTTAAGATATATCAGTAGTTTTTTTTTTCAAAATACTGTACTATATTCAATTGCGTGTGTGTGTATATATGTAATGTGTTTGTGCGTATGTATATATATATATATATATATATATATATATATATATATATATGTATTAGTCCATTTTCATGCTGCTGATAAAGACATACCTGAGACTGGGTAATTTACAAAAGAAAGAGGTTTAATTGTACTTACAGTTCCATATAGCTGAGGAAGCCTCACAATCATGATAAGAGGCAAGGAGGAGCAAGTTCCATCTTACATGGATGGCAGCAGGCAAAGAGAGAATGAGGATGATGCAAAAGCAGAAACCCCTGATAAAACCATCATCTCTCATGAAACTTATTCACTACTATGAGAACAGTATGGGGTAAACCACCTCCATGATTCAATTATCTCCCAGCTGGTCCCTCCCATGACTGTGGGAATTATGGGAGTATAATTCAGTATGAGATTTGAGTAGGGACACAGAGCCAAACCATATCTATAAATATGTCTCTATCTAATCTCATAATTTATCCATTCTGCTATTCATGAATATTTGGGTTGTTGCCAGGTTTTGGCTCTTATGAATAAAATGGCTATGAACATTTGCAACAAGGTTTTGGATAGTCATATATGCTAAATTCTCTTGGGTTAATATGTAGGGTAGGAACCACAGGACAGACATATGTTGAACCTTAACAGATGATACCAAATGTTTTCCAAAGTGGTTGAATCAATTTAAATTCCCAATAACAACATATGAGCATTCCAGTTGTCCCACATCCTCCCCATCACTTGGTCTTGCCAGTCTTCTTTATTTTAGCCATTTGATGGGGGAATAGTGGTAACTCATTTTGGTTTGAATGTATCTCTATATTTTCTTTCGTGGAATAGCCTCATTTAGGAGTTAGTGGCATTTCACCCTTGCAAGAAAAACCAGGTCTTGAAAGTTTCCAACAAATGTAAACACAGACACAGAAGGAGAGGGCCAGGGAGAAGCATCTTCATTTACCCCCATTTTTCACAGATTCCATCACAAAAACCTAACCACCAGTCATTAAGAGCTTAAACTAGGTCATAATTCTTGAAACCATATAAGGTAATTTTACTGATTGATTGATTGATTGATATTGAGTCTCACTCTTGCCCAGGCTGGAGTGCAATGGCACGACCTCAGCTCACTGCAACCTCCACCTCCCAAGTTCAAGCTACTCTCCTGCCTCAGCCTCCCAAGTAGTTGGGACTACAGGTGCGTGCCACCACACCTGGCTAATTTTTCATTTTTAATAGAGATGCGGTTTCACAATGTTGGACAGGCTGGTCTCAAACTCCTGTCCTCATGTGATCTGCCTCATATAGGGTAAAATACAATCCAAGTTTTCTAAATCCAAACCTTTTACTGGGCGTTAGAGGTGGAATGGATTTTACATGTAGATTACACAGCTTAGTTGAAGATACTGGTTTGGAGAGTAAGAAGACTGCCTGAGGAAGCCCAAGTCTTTTTGGTAGGGGATGGGTGCCTCAATGTAAAGCAGAAATCCAAACTAGTTAGTTCACAAGATGAAATATTTTGTTTGGCTTTCATGGTATTGTAGTTTTGAGGCCAGCATTGAAAAATTCAAGAATTTCATATGAAAATCAACTACATCTGTCTACAATCAGCTGGAGCTTAGTAGCAGCTGGATCCACAGTCTTCACTACTTTTTTGTTTTTGCTCTCTAGCATGGAGGAAGCTTGGTGTCAGGTTTTCTGATGACAGACCCACAGTATTCATTTATGTTAGCCATTTTGTACCTACAGGTAATTGAATTTGTGGCCTGATGTAAAATACTATGATGAAAAGGCAACAGACTCAGCCTTTTTCAGAGTATCATTTCCTAATAATTTACATGAATGAGAGAGTAGAGAGAGAGAGTTTAAAGTCCTTAGAAAAATTGCTTTTCTTATCAATGCCTTAGTACCCTAAAGTTACAAACGTACTTCTCTACAATTTTACATGGCTCAAATATGCCAAACTATCTATAGAAACTTTAGCAAGCTCAAAGAGGCCCTTTTTCCATTATAAGACAGCAGTGCATTGTGACATGGAGTTCGAGATCAAATCTACTTATAACATAGAAGAACTGTGAATGCTCCTGACAGAAGAGAAGTGAGTTCAGTCTTCTTAAAAAAAAAGCAATCTTTTAGAAAAGATTTAATTCTTGGGACTTTCAGAGGGTTTCATCCCTTCCTTTACTCAGTTGAGAATGAGTTACCACTCCAGCTAACAAGAAAGTGGGAGAGGTAATAGTAGTGGCTTCCCTCTAAGTGCAGAGCAGGGGTTCAGTAGTTCAGCACACCAGAAGCACATAAAGGGTAGGCTGAATTGAAGATTGCTGGGCCCTACCCCCAGAACAAGTCCTGTAGGGAGCTTGTTAAAATGGAGATTTTATTCATTAGGTCTCGACTGGTGTCCCCAAATTTGCATTTTGAATAAGTTCTCATCTGCTGCAAGTGCAGCTGGTCCAGGAACAACACTTGGAGTTGTTGAAGTTCTTAACCACTGGCGAAGAGGGATAACTCACAGGTTACTGTATTAATGATTTATATTCCAGCAGGGTTAGACATAACATAATCGATTTAATTGAAGGTTCTTAATACTGCTTTCTGTTGCTAATTAGCGTAATTTTTTTTTCTGCAAACAGCTCAGGAATTGGAAAGGTTTAATTGTTTTTTTTGTTGTTGTTGGAGACAGGGCACAAAAGCAATCAATGAATAATTGACTCAATTGAAACTGAGACCTAAATTCTTCAGTTCTCTCTGGGGAGTCACTTCAATAGCCAGTCATAAACCTATTCTGCTCTCTGTTTTGTTGCTAAAGTTTGGAAGTCCCCATGACAGATCAGAAAGTGCTGGGCTCGCATCACTTTGGAAAGGAACACTGTTAAATAGCAAGACCAGGCCAGTTCTAAAACCAGAATGGGCAAGCTGAGAAAGTGACAAAATAGTTCCCTTCTCTCCTTGGCGAGTTAAAAGGTAGGATCCTGCTCTCAAGAACTGCTCTAGAGCCTCTCACTAAGGCACTCCTTCTCTGTTTTTCTGTCTCTGTGTCTCTTTCTCTTATTTTCATTGCAGCCAACCATTCTAAGGTAGCCAATGTATATCTATTTGTTTGTGTGTGTTTTTGAAAAATCTGCATAAAATTTTAATTTATATAAATAGTGTTATCAATCTCACTCTGCTTTTCCCACTCAGATTGAAGATTGGCTCATCTACCTTAAGTTAGTCACCCCTAACTTCAACGAGCATCAGAATCACCAGGGGATGTTATAAAAATATAGATTTCCAGCTTGCTTTAAGAGATTTTTTTTGCAGTAGGTTCAGGATAGGGCCTATAAATCTGCATTTTAAACAAGTTTATTGAGGTACAATTGACATACCATAAAAATCACCTAGTTTTAAGTATGTACCTGTTTTGAAAATTTGTGGAGTTGTGCAACCATTACCATGATCTAGTTAGAACTCTGCATTTTAACAAGCTTCCCAAAGCTTGCGATGCAACAGGTCTTCAGACTGCACTTTCAGTATTCTAGAGATGAAGAGTATGTGTTTTGGGACTCCAACAGACCAGGGCTCAAAGGCCAGCTCTGCCACTTTTTGCTACATCTCCTCATAGCAGTCAGCTCCTTCATGCTCTTACTCTCTTACTCCTCACTTGCCCTCTATGCTGGCCTTTTAGAATGTGTGCATATGGCTCCTACCTTTCTCATTTATCTTTGCTTTTGCCCCTCTCTCACACACACCAACAATCCCCTGCTAGATGAACTCCATCTAAAATGCATATTCCAATTCAGACTGTTGTTCATTCTCTAATTCATGCTGTTCTTTGAACTCACTTTTTTTTTTTTCCTTTTTTTTTTTTTTGAAAAAAAGGAAAAGAGAGGAAAGAAAGGGAGAGTGAAAGAAAGAAAAAAAAAAGAATGTACGAGAGAAAGAAAGAGGAAGAAAAAGAGGGAGAGAGAACAGGATTCTTGTTCTACTGCCCAGGCTAGAATGCAGTCTAAAAATGGGTATACTTTTCTAAACTCTGCAAAGTCAGATCATGTGAAGGTTATACAAGCTTCATGTCACAGCATGGTATGTTGATCAGCCGGGGAGAGTGGTGTTGCTTGATTGGGAAAGACACCATTTCTCCATGTGAAGTAAATAAGGCTGACCCCAAAAAGCATTAATCAAAATGGTTCTTGAGGAAGAGGCCAGCCATGGGTCTCACTCAGTCTCCACCTATCTACAGAGCTGCAAGAGGAATACAATTAAAAATGTGGATCTTGTGACATCATATATAAAGCACTGTTTGTCAAAACACAGGGAACAGTACCTCAAGTTCTGCCTGGGGCCTAATTCAGGAATGAAAACCAAACACCTTCTGGCTTTCAGGTAGATGTTGGGATAGATATCACTCATAGGTGTATCAGACTCTGGGTCTACAGGCAAAATTCAAAATTCCAGATTATTATAAAATGCAACCTAATGAACCATTGAAAATTATCTAGAGATTTACATTCAAGTAAAAATATTTATTGAGCATTTATAATGCACCAGGCATATTAGTTTTTGAGTCACTGGAGTGCATCATTAAAATCTAATAAATAAATTCAGTAAAGTTGCAAGCTACAAAATCAATATACAAAAATGAGTAGCATTTCTATATAACAATAATTAACTAGCTGAGAAAGAAATCAAGAAGGCTCCAGAATAAAACCATGTAGGAATGAATTTAACCAAGGAGATCAAAGATCTCTACAACAAAAACCAAAAAGCACTGATGAAAGAAATTGAAGTGGACACAAATAACTGGAAAGATGTTCCATGTTCATGGAGTGGAAGAATTAATATCATTAAAATCATTGTACTGCCCAGAGCAATCTAGATATTCAAAGCAACACCTATCAAAACACCGATACCATTTTTCTTTTCTTATTTTCCTTTTTTCTTTTCTTTTTTATTTTTTTGACATGGAGTCTCATTCTGTTGCCCAGGCTGGAGTGTGGTGGCACAATCTCAGCTCACTGCAACCTCCGTCTCCTGGATTCAAGATCCTGCCTCAGCCTTCTGAATAGCTGGGACTACAGGTGCATGCTACCATGCCTGGCTCATTTTTATATTTTTTGGTAGAGATGGAGTTTTGTCATGCTAGCCATGCTGGTCTTGAAATCCTGACCTCAGGTAATCCACCTGCCTTGGCCTCCCAAAGTGCTGGGATTACAGGCATGAGCCACCATGCCTGGTCCATTTTTCTCAGAAATAGAAAAAACAATCCTAAAATTTGTATGGAAACACAGAAGAGCTCAAATAGCCAAACCCATCCTGAGCAAAAATAACAAAGCTGAAAGGCATTACACCACCTGACTTCAAAATATATTATAAGGTTTGTTAGTCAAAACATCATGGTTTTGGCATAAAAACAGACACATAGACTAATAGAATGAAATGGAAAGTCCAGAAGTAAATCTACATATTTATAGCCAACTGATTTTCAACAAAGGTGCCAAAAACATACACTGGGTAAAGGACACCCTCTTCATTAAACAGTGCTGGGAAAATAGGATTGTCATATGCAAAATAATAAAACTGGACCCTTATCTTTCACTATATACCAAAATCAATTCAAGATGGTTTAAAGACTTAAATGTAAAACATGAAACTATAACACTACCAGAAGAAAACATAGGGAAAACTCTTCAGGATATTGATCTAGATAAAGATTTTATGGCTAAATCTTTAAAAGCACAGGCAACACAAATGAAAGTAGACAAATGTGACTATATTAAGTTTCTACACAGCTAAGAAAATAATCAACAGAGTAAACAGAACCTGTTGAATGAAAGAAAATATTGGCAAACTATTCATTTGTCAGGGGAGTAATATCCAGAATATGCAAGGAACTCAAACAATTAAACAGTAAATAAACAAATTATAATTTCATTTAAGTGGGTAAAGAACATGAATAGACATTTCTCAAAAGAAGACATATAAATTGTCAACAGGCATACGAATAAAATGCTCTATATCATTAATCATCAGGGAGATGAAATTCAAAATTGTAATGAGATGTCATCTTACCGCTGTCAGAATGACTACTATTAGAAAGACAAAAAAAACATGTTATCAAGGTTGTGGAGAAAAAGGAACCCCCATATACTGTTGGTGGGAATACAAATTAATACAGCCACTATGGAGAACAATATAGAGATTTCTTTAAAAGCTAATAATAGAACTACCATGTGATCTGGAAATATTTGGATAAATACCACTACTGAGTATTTATCCAAAGGAAAAGAAATCAGTATATCAAAGGGTACTTGTACTTCTATATTTATTGCAGCACTATTCACAATAGCCAAGATATGGAATCAACATGTGTCTATCAATGGATGAATGGTGATATGATTTGAATTTGTGTCCTTGCTCAAATCACATGTTAAATTGTAAGTCCCAATGTTGGTGGAGGTGCCTGGTCAGAGGTGATTGGAATCATGGGGGTAGATTTCCTCCTTGTTGTTCTCATGATAGTGTGTTCTCATGAGATCTGCTTGTTTAAAACTGTGTAACACCTCCTCCTTTACCCTCTTCCTCATGCTTGAGCCATGTAAAACATGCTTGCTTCCTCTTAGCCTTCTGCCATGATTGTAAGTTTACTTATGTCTTCACAGCCATGTTTCCTGTACAGCCCGTGAAACTGTGCACCAATTAAATCTCTTTTCTTTATAAATTAACCAGTCTCAGGTAGTCTTTATATCAGTGCGAGAATAGACTAATACAGAAAATTGGTACCAAGAGTGGGATGTTACTAGAAAGATACCTATAAAGCTTTGGAACTGGGTAGCAGGCAGAAGTTGGAATAGATTGGAGGGCTCAGAAGATGACAAGAAGATGAGGGAAAGCTTGGAACTTCCTAGAGACTTGTTGAGTAGTTTTGACCAAAATGCTGATAGTAATATGGACAAAAGTGGCTAGGCTGAGGACGTCTCAGATGGAAATTAGGAACTTATTGGGAACTGGAGAAAAGATCACTTTTGTTATGCATTATCAAACAACCTGGCAGCATTGTGTCCCTGCTTTAGGAATCTGTGTAACTTTGAACTTGAGAAAGATGATTTAGGGTATCTGGTGGAAGAAATTTCTAAGCAGCAGTGTTCAAGGTGTGGCCTGGCTGCTTCTAAAAGCCTGTGCCCATATGCATGAACAAAGAAATGACCTGAAACTGGAACTTATATTTAAAAGGGAAGAAGAGCATAAAAGTTTGGAGAATTTGCAGCCTCACCGTGTGGAAGAAAAGAAAAATCCATTTTCAGCGGAGGAATTGAAGCAGGCTGCATAAATTTGTGTAACTAAAAAGAAGGGAAGTACTAATAACCAAGACAATTGGACAAAGGCTCTGAAGGCATTTCAGAGATCTTGTACCATCAGAGGCCCTGAGGCCTAGGAGGAAAGAATGGTTTTGTGGGTCAGGCCCAGGGCCCCTGCTGCTCTGTGCAGCCTCAGGACATGGTGACCTGAATGTTGGCAGCTCCAGCTTCAGCTGTGGCTCAAAAAAGGACACTGTCTCAGAGGGTGAAAACTGTAAGCCTTGGCATCTTCCACATAGTGTTAAGCCTGCAGGTGCACAGAGTGCAAGAGTTGAGGACTGGGAGCCTCAGCATAGATTTCAGAGGATATATGGAAACTCTTGGATGTCCAGGCAGAAGTCTGCTACAGAACAGAGCCATCATAGGGAACCTCTACTAGGGCAGTGTGGAGGGGAAACATGGGGTTGGAGCCCCAACACAGAGTCCCCACTGGGGCACCGCCTAGTGGAACTGTGAGAAGTGGGCTACCAAAAACACTAGATCCACTGACAGTTTGCACTGTGTGCCTGGAAAGACACAGGCACTCAACACCAGCCCTTGAGAGCAGCCATTGGAGATGAACCCTGAAGAGTCACAGGGGCAGAGCTGCCCAAGATCTTGGGAGCTGACCTCTTGCATCACTGTGGCCTAGATGTGAGACATGGAGTCAGAGGAGATTATTTTGGAGTTTTAAGATTTAATGACTGCCTTGCTGGGCTCTGGACTTGCATGGGGCTTGCAGCTCCTCTCTTTTGGCTGATTTCTCCCTTTTTGAATGGGTGTGTTTACCCAATTCCTTTACCCCTATTGTATCTTGGAAGTAACTAACTTGTTTTTTATTTTATAGGTTCACAGGTGGAGGAGACCTGCCTTACCTTAGGTAAGTCTTTGGACTGTAAACTTTTGAGTTAATGCTGAAATAAGACCTGGGAGACTGTTGAGAAGGGATGATTGTACTTTGCAATGCAAGAAGGACGTACATTTAGGAGGGAACAGGGGCAGAATGATATGGTTTGGATTTGCATCCCCACCCAAATCTGATATCAAATTATAAACTTCATTGTTGGAGGTAGGAGGTGATTGGATCATGGGGGTGGATTTCCCTCTTGCTATTCTCATGATAGCGAGTGTGTTCTCATGAGACATAGTTGTTTAAAAGTGTATAGCACCTCCCCCTTCACTATTTTTCTCTTGATCCAGCCAGTAAGATGTGGCTGCTTCCCCTTCCTCTTCTGCCATGATTGTAGGTTTCCTGAGGCCTCCCCAGCTCTGCTTCTTATACAGCCTGCAGAACTGTGAGCCAATTAAATTTTTTTCTTTATAAATTACCCATTCTCAGGTAGTTTTTCATAGCAGTGTGTCAAAAGACTAATACAAATGAATAAAGAAAATGTGGTATATATACACTTCGGAATACTATTCAACCACAAAAAAGAATGAAATCCTGTCACTTGCAGCAACATGGATGGAACTGGAGATAATCATGTTGAGTAAAATAAACCAGGCATGGAAAAACAAATATTTTACGTTCTCAGTTATACATAGGAGTTAAATAAGTTGATCTCATAAAAGTAGTTAGTAGAAGGATAGATACCAGAGATTGGGAAAAGTGTGTGTGTAATGGGATAAAGAGAGGTTTGTCAATGGGTAAAAACATACAGTTAAATAGAAGGCATACATTCTAATTTTTGTTAGCAGAATAGGCTGATTATAGTTAACAATAATGGGATATATACTTAAAAGTAGCTAGAAGAGAGGACTTGAAACACTCCCAACCCAAATGCCCATCAAAGATAGACTTGATAAAGAAAATGTGGCACATATGCACCACAGAATACTACGCAGCCATAAAAAGGATGAGTTCATGTCCTTTGAAGGAACATGGATGAATCTGGAAACCATCATTCTCAGCAAACTGACAGAAGAACAG
>CAUYLG010004759.1:0-36740 GCA_963573385.1 Cacajao melanocephalus
CTTCCTGTCTCCATTGTTAAGCACAATTATTGGCATAAAAGAGGTTTTTAATACCCATTTTTAGACTGCATTCTAGCTTGGGCAATAGAACAAGAATCCCGTTCTCTCTCCCTCTTTCTCTTCCTCTTTCTTTCTCTCTTATATTCTTTTTTTCTTTCTTTCACTCTCACTTTCTTTCCTCTCTTTTTCTTTCTTTCAAAAAAAAAAGGAGGTACATAATTTACACTCATGTTTTCTTGTATTTTCAAAAATGAACATTGGAAGGATAAGAAACTAAGGAAGTCAATGAGGGATGGGGTGGGTGAGAATACGGGAGGGAGTAGAACTTCTCAATGTATACTTTTTTCTATCTTTTTGATTATTTGAACCATGTGCATATATTATATATTTTTTAATGAAATCATAAGAAAAAGGAGAGAGAATATGAGACTTAAACATAAAATCAATTGCTTCTTAGCTCCTCTTGGCAAATATCAAGTGAGACCTAAACATAAAATCAGACAATCGGGTTCGAGCTCTCCCTTTGACCTTGGTAGCCAATCATTTGCTTCAGAAACCCCACCTGGAGTTAGAAGCACCTGGGTCCTGAAGGAAGAACTGGATCTGAGTCCTCCTCTATAACAAGTTAGTGCTACTATGTTGGGCCAGCTGCTCAACCTCTCTGAGTTTCTGTTCCTCAGTATCACAATACGAATGATAAATTCTGCCCTACAATATTATGTAATATGAGGACCCTAGAAGTGATCAGTATAAATTTCCGAGCCTAGTTCCTGCCCATAGAAATCAATAAACGGCAGAAATCTGTTAAATGAGTACAATAATGGCTGTTCTCAAGGGCTGTGGGATGATCTTGTTACATGGAGCATGAGCATTTTTAAATTTTATTTTAGTTTTAGAGTGTTAGTAAAATGCATTGCATCCAGAAATACCCATCCTAAGAAAAATCACAACCACTACTCATTACCTGCCTTTTAAAAAAATCTTCAGGGTTAACAGTACTGTAGGTAACTTGAATCATCTGATCAACTAGAAATATTAAATCCATTTTTTGGCCACACATAAAGATCAAGCTACTATATAAGTTCACATGTTCTTTGTAAAAATATTTGTTCCTATAAATATGTAAAAATATTTGACCTTTGTAAATTATTTCCCTCACATAGTCTACATTTCAGAGTCAGCAGAGCTTTTGGACACTGGGAACGTGAGTTTCAACCCTTCAGCACAAACGTGGGGGCTGACACGGCTGAGACAGCTTATCGAGGAATGAGAAATATTACACAAACACATCACATACACTGAGAAAGGAATCACGTTTCATGGGTTAGCAGGAAACCAGTTTTCTCTGGACATTCACCCAGAATTTTCAACAATTCTCATAAAAACATTTACAATGTGGTATATATTTTTTTCCATTGAACTTCTCTGGGCTTCATTTGAGTCTCTCTTTTAGACTAGGCTTCAGTGAGGACTCTCATTGCTCAGTCACTGGGCAATTGGCACACTTGTCACTTACCCCCTCAAGAATGCCAATAGAAACTAGATTTGGAGGCCAGGCATGGTGGCTCATGCCTGTAATCCCAGCACTTTGGGAGGCTAAGACGGGCAGATCACGAGGTCAGGAGATCGAGACCATCCTGGCTAACATGGTGAAACCCTGTTTCTACTAAAAATACAAAAAATTAGCTGGGTGTGGTGGCGTGTGCCTGTAGTCCCAGCTACTCGGGAGGCTGAGGCAGGAATGTCGCTTGAACTTGGGAGGAAGAGGTTGCAGTAAGCCAAGATTGTGCCACTACACTCCAGCCTGGGCCAAATATTGATACTCCATATAAAAAAAAAAAAAAAAACAAACAAAAAAAAAAACAAAGAAAGAAAGAAAGAAAAAAAAAAGAAACTAGACTTGGAAAGAGGCCAGGCTTTCAAGGTTTGTTCAGATGAGTCTGTACCGCTGTGCACACTGCCACTGCATCATCTAAAACTCCCCAAATTGCCACCCCAGAGCAGGCCTTACATGGAATTGCCTGGACTAAAGGAAGAACCCAATGAAAGCAGACGGTTCTCTGCACCTTACCATGCTACTGAGGCTGTCTGTCCTAGAAATTCGGGGGTCTTCAGTGGCATCCCAGCCCACAGAGCTTCGGGCCACTGGAGCTTTCTTGAGGTCATTTTTCTGCGCAGGGGGTGACAGGGGTACATCCTTGGACTTGGGGAAAAGGACTGCATGATCTCTGATCATCATAGTCATCACCCTTTGGATCTGAGGAGTCCCTGAAAGAAAGAAGAAAAAGATATGTAGTGTAGTGCAGGAGGCAGGTAGACAGTCCTCAAGGATCTCCACCTGCGGATGTCTCCAAACTTCTACAACTACAGGGCCCAGAAGGGCCTCATTTTGCTTCTCAAAAGACCCTTTTTAATTGCTTGGAGTTGGAGATTATGTTGAAAAGGATGGAATAAAAGGATATGGGAGTAGAATGAAAGAGGGAGCCAATAGTCCACTGTATTAGTTTTTGATCAGGAAAGTAGGCAATAAAACAGAAGAAAAAATGAAAACAGCTTTCTCTCATGAGGTGGTCCTCAATATGACATCTGGTTTCTTATCAGACACACAGCAAATACATGCCAGGCTTACTGCCCCTGTCCCCACATCCATGGCAGATATCAGTACTCTATGCCAGGACTTTTGTTCATTGAACCAAGACACAACCTCAGAAGCCTACACAGCACAGTTTCATAAGCAGCCTTTTTGTGAGCTGGCTTATAAAATAAAACCTGGCTGGGCACGGTGGCTCATGCCTGTAATCACAGCACTTTGGGAGGCTGAGGCAGGAAGATTACTTCAGGTCAGGAGTTCAAGACCAGCCTGGCCAGCATGGTGAAACCCTGTCTCTACTAAAATTGCAAAGATTATCCAGGTGTGGGTGTGTGTGCCTGTAGTCCCAGCTACTCAGGAGGCTGAGGCAGGAGAATCACTTGAACCCGGGAGATGGAGGTTGCAGTGAGCTGAGGTCACACCACTGTACTCCAGCCTGAGCAGCAGAGTGAGGCTCCATCTCAGTAAATAAATAAATAAATACAATGAAACCTGCTTGCTTGATCTGGCTAAAGGTATTTAAAAGTAATGAAAGACTAAAAAATATTAGCTAGCTATTTTTGTGCTAGCCTACTGTACTCTGGGACCGTTGGGCAAACCCTTGACCTCTGTCCTTTGTTGTGATCTGGAAAATGGACACAATTCCTGCCCTGCCTACCTCACAAGGCTACTGCATAATTCGGATGAGAAAGATAACCAGCTGAAAATGCTTGACAAACTACAGAGCAGTGCACAAATATCAGGGGGAGTGTTGTATTTGTTACTTCCTGTGCACCTGCTTTCATTACAGGACCAGCCATACCTCTCATGATCACGGCAGGGTCTTCAACCTTCGACCTGATGAGATTCACACCAATCACAGTAGCCAGGTTGTCCACGCTCATCTTATTAACAGCACAGTTCAGCTGTATTTCATGTAGGAACCTGGAGGCAGCCAAGAAATCCCATGGTAGAAAGCAGGAAGTAGCCAGGAGGAAGCACTACACGGTTCCAATGAGAACTCAGGGATGGATCTCAATGCTTTCCTCCTAGTCTCAGGAATGAGACCAGCCTGCTTTGCCCACAAGAATTTAGACTCCTCCTGAAAGATCCAAGACCAAGGAAGGAAGAGAAACCAGGAGGGTCCTGCCCAGCTTCTGGGATGTGGTATTGGGGAGCAGGGTGAAATCACATAAGCATGAGGTAAGAGCCACTTCAGGAGCTCAGAGTGGACTAGAAAAGGTAAAATGGGTATCTGACCATATCCACGTCTTGCCTTGATAGGTTTATCTCCCAGCTCTCAGCACCCATCCCACCCAAGTCTCCAGAGAGAAAAACTTTATTGGTAAGAATGTCTCAGGGCTGGGGAATCCATGGTGACTCCTTGCTCTTATCCTTTGATTAGAGCACAAGCATTGCTAATTCTCAGCAGGTGCTCCATAACACTGAATTTTTACTAAAATTCTACCCCTTTCAGGCACAAAGCTCTTAGATTCACTGTAAAAATAGGGAATTTCTAAATACTCTAAGAACCATTTAAAAATTGATAGAATGAAGCAACAAAATTTCAAATACAGAGCAATTATTAAATAAATGGTGATGTGTCCAAATGATGAAACATTATGAAATGCTATGAAGTTATTTATAATCTAATTTTGTGACATAGGGAAATGTTCTTAATAAAAAATTAAACCAAAAAAGCAGGATACAATCTTTTATATATATATATATATACACATACATAAAAAATATATATGGTATAATTTTGATTTAGTATAAAATATTGTTCTCCTATATTTATACTGAGGTATGAAAAGATCTATCATGAAGAGGAAACACCCAGAAGGAAAAACACGAGTGTTAATAGTACTTATTGCTAGGTGAGGGGATTGTGGGTCCTTTTTATTTCTCATTTACCATTTGCTATATCTTCCTGGTTTCCAAGTCAAGCAAGTATGACTTTTATAATCTAGAAACTGCAACAAATTATTTTAAAAAAAATAAAAGACATAATTCAGGTCTGTCTGGGATGAAGATCCTAGTTCCCAGCCCAGCCAGATCTGGGTCAATCCACAGTTAGAGTTGCCACAGGGATGGTGCATGGCAGGTCTCCAGAAAGGGCTGAAGGAGAATAACCAGGGCAACCCAGAATGAATGTCTCTCCAGCACTAAGCTATGGCTCACAGTCACGAAGATGGGAGCTCATTCTGGAAACATTTTAAGGATTCTGGGTTCTCTTGCATGTCCCAGGACTATGGGCAGTGCTGAGGCAGGTCTAAAGTGGGGAGCATGTTCATTTTTTGGGTCAACCAGGTTTTCAGAATCCTTGAAATTATACAGGAAGCTACTTTAGTGTTATGTGAATGGAGCTGATATTCCAAAGTGCTGGACCAGAATCTCTGTGTTCACAGAGGTAGTCCCTCCTCTTTTAACTAGGAGCTTCTTTCTGATGGGGTTGAAAACCTTAGAGTTGATACCAAGGGCCTCTCACCTGCAGATGTAGCTCAGGAGACTATAGTTGTCACGAGGAAGGATGGAGAGCTGCTTCATCAACTCCTGCTGAGCCTGGGAAGAGATTTACACAAGTAAATCATTTACCGATAAATGACCCTGCCCATGTGCCAGCAAGAAGACCCTGGAACAGAATTGCTGTTATCTGTGCAGAAACAATACTTTGGCAGTCATTCCTTTCCCTGTAGTTTTACGGATTTAAAAAAATGAAAATACCTCTAAATTCTCATAGAATTTCAAAAAAAAGGTTCATAGTTTTTGTTATGTGTACTTTTTATTTATCTGTGATTATGCCACTGCACCCTAACCCTTGACCCTGAGCTACTCTAAGGAAGGACTGTTTAACAACTCACATGATAATTGTTTGCTTAATGAATGCTTGAGACGTAACAATTCATTAAAGAGAAAGACCATAATAAGATATCTCAGAATCACTTTAAGACTGGTGAGAAAAGGAGGATACGTCTGAGAAGGATTTCAAGCACTATGGCCTAGCTGAGACCTGCTGGGAGACAGACAGGCAGACGATGCTGGAGGGTGGTGCAAGGTGAGACTGTTCATGCTCTGCAGTGGATGGCTGTGGATGTCAGGCAAGGTCTACAAGGAATGCATGTGCCAGAGAGATGAGGGAAGGGAGCTTTTCCACATTCTTTTCAACCACAGCTGCCTGCAGGGTCTGTAATCACCATCTGCAACATGGTGCTTATAAAAGTACACAATTCATTAGCTGGGTGTGGTGGTGGGCACCTGTAATCCCAGCTACTCAGGAGGCTGAGGCAGGAGAATCGCTTGAAACTGGAAGGTGGAGGTTGCAGTGAGCTGAGATTGAACCACTGCACTCCAGCCTGGACGAAAAAGCAAAACTCCGTCTCAAAAACAAAACAAAACGAAAAGAGGGTACACAATTCACATGCGGCATGCAGGCACTCCTTAAACCCGAGCAGCTCTCCTGCAGAAAACGCACCCTCCAGCCTTGTCAGCCCACAGGTGGCACCTCCTGTAGATGTAGACCTTCTTAGCACAGCGTCAGCTTCATGCTGAGATCCCTTCTTCAGCTGAGACAAGTAAATTCTTTGCAAAGGTTGCTACAGACTCACCCCTCCCAGCTGCCACCTCTGCCATGTTTTCACCAGTGAGAAGGACTTTGGTCCCTGTGTGTAGACATGCATTGCCACAGAGGTGGAAACTCTCAAAGACGCTGAGATTCAGAACAGCTGGGAGAAGCAGGTCTAAAGTGAGTGCGAGGTTGGGAATCTAATTGTCAGAACAGTATCTAGGTGCCTCCTTTACTTTCCCCAGAACCCAGAGGTGAGATGCCATCTGAAACATTTATCTTTTTAGCTGCCTTTTAAACCTTATTCCATACAATGTTACTACTTTCACAATGGTGAGCAGATATACCAGTATAAATTAAGACTTTTCATATCCCCTTCTCCTTCCCTCAATAAAATTCGTAAGTTATGTGCAAAGTATACCTCAGATCATGCAATCTAATTTTTGTTTGGAGAAGAACTACAAAACCTGTATCATGTTAGCTGTATCATTATTGTCCTTTTCCTTTCTTAATTTTGAAATATAAAGTCAGCTTTTCTCTTATGTCCGGACCTATTCAAATCATGATGCTCCCTGCACCGTCTGTCAGGGATGGAAGTCCTCACAGCCGTGTTTTCTTACAGGGCTAGGGTGCTATTTCCTCATTCATTTTAAGTGAATATATTCTATGGAGCAGACTATCTAATAAAATTCTGAAGCATGGAAGAAAATAAACCTCCCCTTATATTGAAACAATTTTTAAGTCACCCACCATTATCATATCCCCGGGTCCTCAAAACAATCCTAGGCACGGCTGATATTATTATGAAAATTATCTAAGTTTGTGCTGTCCAATAGAGCAGTTACTTGCCAGAGGTAGCTATTTAAATTTAACTAAATCAAAATTAAATAAAATTAGGAATTTGGCTTCTTCTCAGGTGCACTAGCCACATTTTAGATGCCCAAAAGCCATGTATGGCTTGTGGTTACCATATTGAATGGTGCAGATATATAAAAGTTCCATTACCATAGAAAGTTCTATTGGTCTAAGTAAATAAACTGAGTCTTATAAAAGATGTATAATTTGTCTAATGGCAAAATCAAAGTTAAATCTAGGTCTTCATTATAGATTTTTCTGTGCACCACTTTGCCAGAGAGGGCTTTTAACGTAGCCATTGATATAAACCAACCTACTTAAAGAGGTTAAACCCTCATATTAACAGTGTGACATAAACTTCTTCTTGGATCACTTGGATTTGAAAATCTTGTTTAAAAATCATCAAGATTTGCTGTTGTTGGTTGGGTTTCATCAGTTTCCTTCGTTGGTTGGTTGGCTCATTATAGTAACACGTTTACAGTGTGGTCATTGTTGACTATAAGGCTTTTCTAGAAATAATTTATACAGGATCAGAAATCCTGCTGGTCAGCTTGTACACTCTCACAAGCATGATGTTGCAGATGGTGATTACAGACCCTATAGGCAGCTGTGGTCGAAAAGGATGGTAATCAAAAAACCCTCCCTGTCCTTCTTCTCCCTAGCACATGCATTCCTTGAACAACCATGCCTGACACTCACAGCTGCTGTAGAGCTTGAACTATGTGCCCTCACACTTGCCTTCCAGCCTGTCCTTGTGTCCCAGCAAGTCTCAGCAGGGCCATAGTGCTTGAAACCCTCCTTTGATGTATCCTCCTTTTCTTACTACTTTTAATACGACCCAGTAGTATTTGATTATGGGCCAATTCTTTATTGGATTATTACATCTCATGAAGGCTGTGGTTTGCCAGTCATCATGATTGAGTTCGTATGCCTTTTGTTGCTGAGGAAGTTTCATTTTGACTATCTTACCAAAATATATGGGCTCCTTGACCCACAGTTGCCTAGTGGAATAGTGTCCAGAAAACCAATCACTTGTTTCTAAAGCAGGATAACTAACTCTAAGAAGATGCAAACCTTTGCCTCGTCTGCATTCGTGAGTTGCCCACAGAGCAGGAACCCTTCATACTGGCTCCAGGGAACCACGGGCTCTGGGAGGTCTCGGAGGTAGAGTTTTAACAGGGATGCCACAGTGTGCACATCTGTGTCTCTGGAAGAAAATAAGCAACACTCTTTGAAACTCTTTCAAAGAAAAACATTAGGATGTTCATCCTGGTGATTCAGCGACTAGAATCATAAATTACAAAGGGGAATTCTGCAGAGGAGTAGAGTCTGATAAAGAAGAATCAGAGCAAAACATTTTTGCCAATTCACCCTTCTGGAACAGCAATCCCGAATACGTTTTCCTCTGTCCCTTCCACCCAACTACTTCAAAGATAAGTTCGAGGTCCACATTTTTACTAAACCTTCCTTAATGATTTTAGCCTTTATTGCATTCTTCTTTCTTCAACTTATTTAGCGCCTCACAGTTAGCATTGTCTAACTAGTCTCTAATTTTGTATGTGTTAACTCCTTTATATCCTTGGTCCATTCATCTCTTTAATCTTCCAGAGTGCCTACAATAGTGCTGAGATTCATTAATGCAATCAATCAATAAGCATTGAGAAAACCTGCCAGGTGCAAGATACTTGTCAAGCACTGGGACTTCAGTAGCCAATCCAAAGGACACACAGGAGCTCTGACCCCATTGAGCCACAGAGCTATGGGGACTCAATCATTACAAGGTCCTTACAGTACTGTGTGGCTAATGCCATGTTATGGGAAGCCCAGGATTCAGGATCCTATGGAAGTGTGGAAAAAGAACACCCAAGGCAGAGATGGGAACACATAAGTGACTTCTCAGACAAAAGAGTACCTCAAATGAGCTCTGAAAAGCGATAAGGAGTTAGGGCGTGAGGCAGGCAGCATGTGTGTCAGCCTGGAACATGAGGAGAGGAGGCCTCACCATGGGCCTGATTGACTGAAAGAGGCATTGCTCTTCAGTTCAGCTTCTCCATCTATAGGAGGGCTTCACAAGCACGGGCCAAGAGCCAGATCTGTCTCACTGCCTCTACTTGTACAGCCTGTCAATGAATAATGATCTTTACATTTTTTAATAGCTGAGGGGAAAATCACAAGAAGAAGAGTGTTTCCTGATGTAAAAATTATAGGACAGTCAGATGTCAGCATCTGTAAGTAAAATTACGGAAGAACACCACCACGCTTGTTCATTTATGTGCTGAGCAGAGTATTGTGGTTGCAGTAGAGACCATCTGGACTGCAAAGCCTAAATATTTAATATGTGGCCCATTAAGAACAGTTTGCTGACCCTGGCTTACAAGGCGATTGCATTGATTCTGCAATGCTGCAAGAGAAAATAAGATTCACTACCATATTCCTGAAGCTGATTACTGAAGAAATGTTTATTTCATATTTATAAAACCTGGCATTCTTAGGCAGCAGCCCTGGTAGCATCATGAAAAGGATGTGACAAGAGGTCCAGAACAACCTGGGAATCTCCTTGATTTCAATGATAAGAAATACAGAATAGGCTGGAGGACATGCCTCCTGGTCCTAGGAGGGAAGGGAGGGGTGGATCTGGACAAGAGGAGGAGAAGGGAAGTATCTGAGGCAACAGAAACAAGAACACTGGGCCTTGATTGTAAAGCTTTGTCTTGGCGCTTTGTGTGCATTTGGTTTTGGTTTTGACAGCCAGTTGTTGGAGCTGTCTTCTGAAAAGGCTCCCTCTTTGCAGCCTGTGAACTCTACCTGAGTAGGAAAACACGGGCTGGCACAGAGCCCACTCTATGCTCCGTGGCTGCCCTCAGGAAATCTAGGGTGAGTACCATTCATTTAACATGAGGATTCTGGAAAATCCTTTCCTGCTGAGTCACTGCCCAAAAATACCCAAGGCGAAGCTAGACTAGGAAAAGTACTCTTGTCAAAATACATTAGGAGACGTTCCCGAGAAGTGGCAGAAAGTCAGCTGACAATTTGCAGGAGGAGAATCCTCCCAAAGTCCAAAAGTTGCATCCCCGAAAAGTCCCTACACTGCAGTCCACCCACTTGTCTCTATCAGCATCCTGGGACTCCCATTTGATTGGGGCCTCTCCTTCACACAGTCCATCCACTCAGCCTTCCAAATCCCTTCAATTCTATTTTCCTGAAGTGAGGCTGATCCCTGTAATCCCCTCCCCTTCTTTCACTACCCTATGCCTCTAGCATTCTATGCTTTGTCCACTGCAGGGCACAGCTCTCAATACTGAAACACACCAATGGAATGAGTGAAGAAAACAGAGTTTGAAATGGAAAAAACAGGGTAAATGATTAAGTCAAGAAACTGGATCCTGGCTAGGAGCAGTGGCTCACGGCTGTAATCCCAGCACATTGGGAGGCTGAGGCGGGTGGATCACTTGAGGTCAGGAGTTTGAGACCAGCCTGGCCAACATTGCAAATCCCCATCTCTACTAAAAATACAAAAATTACCTAGGCGTGGTGGCAGATGCCTGTAATCCCAGCTACTCAGGAGGCTGAGGCAGGAAAATCACTTGAACACCAAGGTGGAGGTTGCAGTGAGCCAAGATTGCACCACTGCACTCCAGCCTAGGTGACAGAGTGAGACCCCATCTCCAAAAAAAAAAAAAAAAAAAAGAAAGAAAGAAAGAAAGAAAGAAAGTGGATCTTTTGAAGAGAAACAACAATAAAAAAGGCACCTAGACAGTTTAATCAGGAGAAATTTAGACAGCAAAAGCATCCATCATTAGAAAAGAGAAAGGGGTTATAAACACAGCTACAGTATGGATACTTCTGTTATGCCCACTGCTGGGCCCAGCTAACTCCTCATTCTTGTTTACTGGGTCTCAGTTTAAATGTCATTTTCTTGGGGACCTCCCTAAATCCACCAGACCATGTGAAAAGCCCCCGTTGTAAGTTTTCATAGTACTGAGTTTCCTTTTCAGCACTTAACACCATGTAACTTGTACAATTATTTCTATAAATTTTTGTTTTAATGTGAGCACCCCATTGTACTAGGGCTAATTCAGATGTCTATTTTATGGTCTAAATTTGTAGCATTATTTTTTTCTGAGTTTGCTGTTCTTCTAACCCAATAGAACAACTTAAATCATTCTTTAAAAAAAAAAAAAATCAAGCGCTAAGAGTAAGTCAGGAGCCAAGCGGCTTCTGAGTTCAATGGCTGATGCACTAGGGATTACCCAAGACTCCTCAGATGGCTCTGATGCCTGTAATGTGGCATGCCTGCAAGTGCATTTCTCACAGACAAATAGGGGTAAGAAGCATGCTGGCTTTGTAGCCAGGCAGTGTCCATCCCGGTAGAAACTTGGCAAGAGATAATAAAATTCACATTTATGTGTCTGAGGACACCAGGTACACCTGTACTAGTGTCACCAAACAGCAGCTCCTTTGCTCACCTTTATTCTAGTGAGGTAATGGGGGCATCTTAGGGTAGAACCCAGCACATGACCAATGCAGAGCATCTGGATCTGGGTGAGTTCCCATAGGCATGAAGTTGGGGACACCAGGAGGGTGTCCTTGCTCTCCCAAATACCCCTTCTTCCACCCACTGACTCCTAAAATTCCTTTTATAGGAGGCAGAAAAGCTACAACCATAGCTTCTCTTTCCTGGTCCACTCATGACTCTGAAAACCCTGCCTTAACCCTCACAGCCCTCAACACCAAAACACACCCATGGAATGAGAAGTGGGGAGTAAAAAGAGGGGTGGAGAGAGGGCAGGAAAAGGAGAAAAGGAGGGTTTTCAGAATCATGAGTGAAACCAGAGAGAGAGAAGACCTGGCCTCTCCTAAATATGCTCAAATGTAACTAAATAATAGAACCAAATAAGAGCCAGTCACACCTCCCAAATCAGACTTGTCCTCTCAAGGGTTATGTGGACCTAAGAGTTGTCCTTGGGAAGCCCCTGAAAAGCCCCTGATGACCCTTCCTATTTCTGGATGTGTAAACTCTACCCCTCAGTTCTAGGGGTGGAGATGTCATGACAAGATAAGATAATTTTCCTCCTTCCAGCCCCAAATATTTCAAAATAATCAAAGATTTCCACACCACCACCCATGCCGACACTACAGAGCATAGGCTAAAGCCTAAGGCAGTTATTTGGCAAATCCCAGAAATTGCATCTATTCGTTTTGGCACACCGTATGGCATTGCTCTAGCAACAACCCACCCGTATCTTTCATCAGGTCAAGGCTAACTAAAAACATAAAAAGAAAATGAATATAAAGGTGGCGAGCATAATGAAACAGGTGCCTGATAATAAAATGCAGTTTATGGGCTGCTGAAAAGTCCTTGTGCTTGATGTCCATCACCTGCTATTGTTCCAATAACAACTCCATCTCTTGCTTCCCTAGGAGATCCTAGGGTGCTAAAATATAGCACCCTTCGGAAATTAACTTATTACTTATTAAGGGCAGGAAAGATACCCGTATGGTGGTCCAAACTACGACTGTGGCCATAGGAAATCTCAGAGATGCTTGGAGGAAAAATAGGCAGCACTGGTGATTAGAGTGAGGGGTGAGAGAGCTTCCACACAAGCTGACACTTAGGTCTTCATAATTTTCTCAGAATCAACCCAACCCCTTTGTCCAAAATAAGCTAGGCAACTTTCATTTTTGGAAACTGGATAGGGTTCAGGCCCATCTTACTAAATCTTGGTTTATGGGCTGCTAGTTTGGAAAGAGCAGTCAATCTTATGCCAGCAGGACAAGTTCACGCAGGCAACTGGGGTGAAGATTGCACAACATTGGGTGGGGATTGTATTAGCTGAGTGGGCAGAGAAGGAACCTCAACTGAGTGGCTGGCAAAGGTGAGGAGGAAGGGGGTGGGGGGAGGAAATGTCCCTATGCCTGATATGCCCCAAACAGGGCTGGCAGACCTCCACAAGAAAGACTTAGGAATGCCAGGCTGCCAAGATATCAGATGTGTTCCTTGCAAAAGGACTCAGAACTGAGTCAGAATCATGTACTACTGTGATCTTGGAAACCAACAAGAAGTCCTAATTCTGGCCACTTCTGGAATGCTAACGAAGCCCACTGGTGCCCTTGGATATAGATCTGGTGCACTGAGTGTTTGTAGTCAGCTCCCCTCTTCCATGTTCCTCATCTGACCTGAAGAGTGAACCTCAGGCTAGGACACATCTTTCTCTCCTCCTCTGCATGTCCCCTTCTCCTGTGTCCTAAACATCACCTGAATCTGCCCAGCAGGGTTCCAGTTCTGGTTCACATCATCTCTCACATAAACTATCTGCACACTCTCCGAACTCTGCTCCAGTCTCCCAGATTCCCAATCAGGAGCAAAACAAAGGCTTTTTCTGTTGCAAGCCAGGGCTCTTAAAAGTGTCTATGCAAGTCCCGTGGCTCCACTGGAATGGAGAGGCCCTCCCGGCCAAGCCAGGCTGAGAGGCGGGCAGAGGCAGGACACTGCAGCGGGGCAACATACCTGTCAAAGGAGGGTCGCTCCCCGGCATCAAAGGCATCTCTCAGCTGCTTCACCAGGTTGTCCTGCCCAGGCAGACGGAAGATGCCCTCTTCATTCCGACCATGCTCCAGGATGAAGTCTGCACATTTCTCCACCAGGATGGGTACCAGATGGGGACCAAATTTCTGTTCATAGGCCACAGTCTCATCCAAGCGCTGGCCAAACACTGCTGAAGAGAGAGCAAACAGAACCTGCCCATCATTCTGTCATCCCTTGGATGAACTATTTCTTGACTTTCTGTGTTGCCTGTGACTTCACAGGTTTTATTACAATGATACTGACAAAATACAGGAGACAAGTCACTCATAATATTTCCTGAAGCTATAAATAGGGGCCTGTAAATTTGAGGCAGTCTTTGTCAGTCTTTTTATGTTGACCCACATTTCTTACATATTTAAACAACAATTGGCTTTTACTGAGTACTTTTTGCTAGGAATCGCACACTTTCTGTCCTTTAATCTTGACAGCAACCCCATGAGGTGGTACTAATGTCATACCCACCTTACTGTTAAAGACACTGAGCCTTAGACACTTGCCAAGGTCAGGCAGCTCAGGGCACGGCACAGGTGGGATTCCAGCCCAGGCAGTGAACCCCCAAGAATGTGCTCTAACCACAGCAGCAAGCAGGCTGTCTGAGTTCCGCTCGTGACACAGAGTAGTAAAGCATATTGCAGTACAGCATCCCCCCTTATCCATGGTCAATCGCAGTCCGAAAACATTAAATGCAAAATTCCAGAAACAAAAAATTCATAAGTTTTAAATTGCGTGTCATTCTAAGTAGGATGATGAAATCTTTCGTGGTCCCGCTTGGTCCAGCCTGAGATACGAATCATCCCCTTGTCTAAGGTATCCACGTTATATATACTACTTGCCCGGGAGTCAATTAGTAGTTGTATCAGTTATAAGACTGAAAAGATGTAGTATATATAAGGCTCAGTACTATCTGAGGTCTCAGGCATCCACTGCTGTCTTGAAATGTATCCCCTAAGGATAACGAGGGACTACTGTGGTCTATCACAGAAATGTCTCATAGTACCAAAACACTGTGGCATTTAAAATAATTTAGATTGTTTACTATGTCCTTACTATAAACATTGCCACAGCAAACATGTTCATTCACCTGGCAGAGATCCTGGAATGTATGCGGTACAATGCATAATTTCTAATTAATTGTTTAATTAATTAATTAACATTTGGATGGATAACAAAAAGCGTTTCAGTCTTTTGAACTATTTCCTTATAATGATTTCCTTCCCATGTGTAAAATTACTGGGCCAAGAGGTTTGAACATTTTTATAGCTTGATGGTATGCAAATTGCTTTCCAAAAATATTTTCCCAAATTACTCTGCCTCCAGCAAAGCAAGTGTGGGCCAGCTCCACCCCAGCTCTGTCCACGTGGACAAACTTGTGTCTCCACAGTTTCCCTGCTCCAACAGTGTGACAAGACAACTTTACAAATCAGGGCAACCACTGCCTACCCATTCTCCCACCAGGCTTCCATACCCTGGAGTTTCAGAAGACAAGCCGTGGCTTCTGTCCTGTTCTGCCAGACTTTCCCTCTGCCATAATCAGGGCTCGGCTGCACCCAGCACTTCAATCCTTAGGACATCATTTGCAAAGTCACTTGACTCTCCCCATGATTCTCTCAGGTTGATCGCCTCCATCCCATCTTGAGTTGCTGTGGCTTCCACCCTTAGAGAGCTGTACCAGGCTCTATACAGAGGCCCTACCTTTCATCTAGGATGATGCCTTCCTGAATTGTGGGTTCCATTTCTTCCATCTCTTCCAGTACTTACTCTTTGTATCTTAAAATTTTCTCTTTTAATTGAAAGATCCCACGTGAATCTACGTCTTTGCCATTGTTGAAAGAATAATCTCCCACCTCAGCTCTCATGTTCTCTCCACTCCCACCCACTACCCAGGCTAGGCCAGCCTCCTCTCTCACCTGTAACCACTGCAGTCTCTTCTCTCTACCATGTTCGAAACCCTCCTGCTGCTTGCCTTTCTAAAGCACCACTCTGCATAACCCCCAGTACAAGGCAGACAGTCAACACATTTTGCTGAAGCATTTAGTGAATGAATTTGTCTTTAAGCATGTATTTTCCATTACTAATGGTTATTTTGGCATTTCTTTAGTGTAAACACTAGTAGGAATCTCCTTGGTACATGAATTCAGCTTCACACTAGCATGCATTGAGTGCCCTGCCATGTCCCAGCAGCAGGCCCCATGGGATGGGCTGTGCAGACAAGGGGCATGGAAGACCTGGTTCCTGCTTTTAATGAGTTTATCATCAAGTTATGAAAATAACAGGACCACACAAAACACCGTGAGAAACAATTAAAAAACTTCAATAACCATATGGAATTAGGTTTCTATTTGTCTGTAAAAGGAGCTGGACAGATCTTTTCACTAAATTGATAGGACATGACTGAAACAATCTGACTTAAAGTGGACCACATGGCATCTGGAAAATTCTCTTTGGACCACATGGCATCTGGAAAATTCTCTTTGAGAGGTCCAGAGAGGGGCCCCTCAATGGGAGAAGCAGATGTCTGTTGAAGCAGTTGAAACTCAGGCTACAGAGATCCACTGGACTTGATGGGGAAAGATACCCCAAACACAACGTTAGGATATGCACAGAGAAGTCAAAGCTTTCAAATTCAAGGTCCATATCTGAGGCCTCAAAGCAGATGCTCCGTTTTACATCTCTCTGTGTGTCTAGTCCTCTAGCTTTTTTCATCCCAATCTATCAGCCTTGTCCTGCCTTCATCCTCTGTGCCTCTCGTGCCTTAAATGCAGCCCTTTCGATATTAATCTTACCCATACCCTGCTGCTTCCTACTACCGTCTGCATGCCTTCATCACACCAAGAGCTACAAGAGACCAGGCATAACCATATTGTGAAAATCTATCCTTCCAATCTCTGCAAGACATTGGTTCCAAATTTTCACCACCCCTCTTGAGCTTACCACCCATTCCCTCCCTTCTCTGTCTTAACAGGTGATCTTGGCTCCTCTTTCCCTCCATTACCAAATGGAAGGCTATAAGTGAACTTCCTCATCTCCAGTCCTTTCCTTTCCCATCCTTCTTCCTCTGTGATCCTGTTTTCTCCCAGAGAAAGAAAAAGGCCCTACCTTTCATCTAGGATGATGCCTTCCTGGAGTGTGGGCTTCATCTTTCCCATCTCTTCTAGTACTTACTCTTTCTCTTTGTATTTTAAAATTTTCTCTTTCAACTGAAAGATCCCAAGTGAGTCTAGGTCTTTGCCATTTTTGAAAGAATTGTCTCCCACCTCAGCTGTCATGCAAACAACAAACATTTGCCTTCCTTATTTTTGCCATATACTTGTAGAAAAATGTGTCTACTTCTAAAGAGACGTCTGCCCCATTCCTCATTTGTCACTCACTACTCAGCCTCTCAACCCATCACAATCTGGTTTCATTAGCCTGCATCTCTTCACTAAATCTGCTCACTAAGATTTCTAGTGCTTTCCTAATGTTCATTCCACACCCTACTTACTGGTCTCCTCTGAAGACTGATGTTGTTAATTCTCCTTCCTCTTCAATACATTCTCCCTACATTGCAGTAAATCCAACCACTCTTGTTCTATTCCTGTCTCACTGATGACTCCTTTCAGTCATTTGACTGTGCTCCATCTTCCACCTGCTCCTTTTGCGCATCATTTCCTGCGATTCCAACTCAGGCTTGTTTTCTTCTCACTCTAGTATTCTCCTTAGGAAAGTGCACATGATTCCACACATTTAGATATCTCCTGTAAACTTATAACTTATTAATCTGCATATCTGGTCCAGATCTCTCTCTCTCTCTCTTTCTATATATACACACACACACACACACTACGCGCACACATACACACATACATATGGAGAGATAGATATAATTTATGAAAGAATAATCCCCCACCTCAGCTCTCATGCAAATGACCAACATTTGCTTTCCTCTCTTTACTATTATACTCATGGAAAAATGTGTTTTATTATATGATTATAATATATGTAATTATTCCATATCTATTTCCATCTTGTCTCTCTTTTTCCTCTATTCCCATAAGTTCAGTGTCTAATGGCAATTCTCCCAGTATTTTCTCTAATCTTAGTATCATCCCATTCTTAAATCACTGCCTCTCCTGTGGCTTTCCTCAAAGGCAATAGCATTCATTCCATCAGTCAAGAAAAGGTACTCTCCTAGGCACTGAGAACACAAAGTCATTAACACAAGGTACCTGCACTTAACCCAGTTAGCAAAATTGTGAGCATTAGAATTATCTGTAACACGCTCCAGTCTCTCCAAATAGTTCAGTACATTCTAAACATGCTTTAAACCAGCTCTCTATCCTCACTGCTGTTGCCTATATCATTATAATGGTTTGCTTTGCAACTCTATTTCTTGCAAATTCCTTCCCGCAGAATTCACAAAGTCATTCAACAAATGTAGGCTGAGCATTTGCTGTGGGCCAGGCTCTTTGATAGCTGGAGAGTACGATAGAATGAATGAAGAATGGTCTTTGCTCTTAAAAATTCTCAAGAGAATGCCTTTTCTTCTACTCTCCTCCTGAAACCCAGTCTTCCTGAATTTGGATATCTTCTCAGAGAAAACTGGGCACTCTTTCCTCTGCTTACAGATCTCCCTGTGTGTTCCTCAATGGCATCACTTCTCATGTAACTTTATGATGATTCATTTAAACATCCCTCTCTTCCACTGGACTGTGGACCCCTCAAAGGCAGACAGTCAATCTGGCTCAGCACCTGTTTTCAAAGCCTGATATATGATGGACTAGCCCTCAGAGAGCTGTCACTACCTGCTGCCTCCCATTCCTCCCATTCTTTGCCCCTTTTCTATGCTCAGTACTTCTCCAAACCTGCTCTTATCAAGGAGATCAATGGCCTTTACATTTTAAAATCTGGGGTTACATTCTCTGTCTTCATTTTAACTGTTCTATCAGCAGCATGTGACACAGAAAACCACCCTCTCCTTCTTGGGACACTTTCTCACATGGCTTTTGGTACACTGGTCTCTCTTGGTTCTCCATGTGTCTCATCGGATGCTCTTAGCCTTCTGTGAAGATTCTTCCATTTCTTGCTGTCCTCTAAATGTTGGAGGGTCTCAGGGCTTCCCTTTCTCATCTGTACACACTTTCTCATAGTCTTACCACTTTAAATTTCACCCATATGATGAAGACTCCAAACTTGACATCTGCAGCCTAGAAATCAGTGAAAGCTATTCTCTCAACAAGAACCAACCACTGGATGCTCTGGAGACATTAGAACGAACAGTGTCCCCTCTTACATGAGAGAAAAATCATCTTTGTTCATTGTTGTTGTTGTTGTTTTGAGACAGTCTTGCTCTGTCACCCAGGCTGGAGTGCAGTGGCACAATCTCGGCTCACTGCAACCTCCTCCTCCTGGGTTCAAAGATTCTCCTGCCTCAGCCTCCTGAGTAGCTGGAACTACAGGCATGCACCACCACACCCGGCTAATTTTTTTTTGTATTTTCAGTAGAAATGTGGTTTCACTATGCTAGCCAGGCTGGTCTAGAACTCCTGACCTCAGGTGATCCACCTACCTCGGCCCATCTTTGTTTTTTGTTTGTTTGTTTGTTTGTTTTAGCTTGGCTAGGTCAGGTTTTGTCACTCTTAATCTCAGATCACATGAGGAGTCTGAAATCAGAAACATTCTTGGAACTCCAAAAACCTGGTCCTGAGTTCTACCAGTGTCTGACCTCTGGGTCCTAATTGTTACCCCTTGGGCCATTAGCAGAGCATTTCCATCTAAATAGGTATAAATTTTCATAAATTAATTTTAATAATTATATGGAATATAATTACCATAATGTAATTATAATAGATGTAATATAATAATATAACTATTAACCAATGGAATTAATTACACTGAGAACTGATCCCAGAGACTTTCACATGTGCTATCTCATTTCGTTGTCATAAGAACTTTACAAAGTAAATATTATTCCATTTTACAGGTTAGAAAACTGAGATTTGGATCAGGAATTTTTCCAAGGTCATATTTACCCTGTGATTCTATATTCAGAGCTTTAATTCCTTTTAAAGTTTAAAGACAATGTAATAAAAGTTCAGAGATCAAGTCTCAAGGGGAAAAACTGGAGGTAAGGGTCCTCTAATGCCAGCCCCACCTTCCCTCATACCATGTCTGCCTTGTCTCCAGTCCCCAGACCTAAAGTTCTGGACCCCATCCTGAGCAACCACAGAAGGGAGAGACCTCACTACCACACTAGGAACTGCCCTTGCTCTTCTCACAGTTCATCCTCCACCTCTTACCCTTCAACCCCTTCCTTAGATTTGCTGGAAAACTCCAGGACACTGGGTTGATTTGGGGAAGTGGAAATAGAAAGAGCAGCTGTCACCTCCCTCCCCACCTTGTTACTCCTTTGTCATCACTGGAAGGCTCCTAGGATCAGGACAAGAGCCCCTCCCACCCCGCCTCTAGCGCAGCCCAAGTCTTCGGGAGAGCACCCCACCCCCATACACACTTCGCTGGCCAGCCCAGCACTGATACCTGCTTCCCAGGGGCTCAGTTCCAGAAGCGCTGCCCACCCCTGACAGGAGAGCAAAGAGGCGCTGGGAAACGTGTCTTTTAGGGGAAGAAGTCAATCACAAAATAAGGAAGAAATACCTTTCTCTCGGAGCTTGGGAGTTTTCCTCCTGAAATTCCAGCAAACAAGCAGTGCCAGGGAAGGAAAGCCACAGCCCAGTTCCCACCGCGGCATCCTGGGGATGTGAGGCATGGCGGGCCGAAGACTCACGCTTCCGATGTGCCAGCCTCAGGCCTTCCCTCCTCCCCAGGCTGGAAGAACCCTCTTCTCTCACTTCCAGATCAACACATGCTTGTAAATACGCTCAGGTTCTGACTCCAAAAAGGAAACCATGGGATCTGTCCGTACCTGCCCCAGCCCTCCTGACCCTCCTTCCCCCAGCACTTCCCCTCCCCACTCACCTTTACATGCAGGACTCTCCGCTTTTAAACAGTGAACATAAACCTGTCAAGGCCCGCAATAAAAATAAGTGCCTCCTTTTACTTAGCGGCTAATTGTCAACTGCCATTCAGGGGATACCTCCGAGGTGGGTTAAAAAAAATCCCACACGGGAACCCTTACCAGCATTGTTCCATATATCAAAGTGTCTGGCAGAAACACAGAATTTCACTTAGTGTTTATGAAGCCAGCCCACCATTCCCTGGAAATGCTTTCAGAGTTGCACATGGCTCCGTGGGGGCCTTTAGAGATAATGATCTTGAAGGTAGGTTGTTTGGTACACTGAGATGATTTTGTCCTGCTGACGAGCAGATACAGTAAATAGTGCAGCAACCCTGCAGCCAGTCCTGAGAAGCAAGTGAGGAGTAGGCTCCAGCCACTGGCATTGGAACTGGGCACACCACTGTCCCAGGTCCTAAGCAGGCAGAGAGTTGCTGTGGAGGCTTGGTCTTAAGCTGAGTGACATCTCCTATGGCCTAGGGCTGACTTGTGGACTAGGTGCAGCCTGCCAGGACTGACTGGCCAGGTTGGCTTCCATAGCCAGAATGGAGGAGGGAACTCTGCTGGGACTGGTGTGTGAGACAAATGCAAGTCTCATTCCCGTGGGCCAAAGCGGTGGCCACTGGGACAGCCCCAACCTATGCTAAGACGTCAGGACAGCAATGGTTGCCCCTCACCAAGCATTTCACAAGGGGCCTAAGGACTTCCTCTACCCCCAGTCAAGGCTGGTGCACACATATGCCATTGGAGAGCCTCAGTACAAGCTTGCTTGGTCCAGCTCCACCCAACTTTGCCCCCTACTCCAAGATCGAGTGTGGGATCCAGGCTCCTGGGTGTTCCAACTACCATCTAGGTCACCCAAATACCTCTCCTGGGGAACAGAGGTCAGGCATAAATCGCCATGCTACCCCCACAGCTGGTTCTTACCTGCAAGCACCATCTACTAGCCTGGAGGCTGGCCCATACAGCCCATTGCAACAACTGCTATCACAAAAGCATGGTGCTTGAGAACTAGAAGAACATTTCATGACCACTGCTACAGTCACTGCCCCCACCATCCCAGCTGCCCAAAAGTCAAAAGCTGACTCACTACTACAATCAGCATCCAAAAAAAGCCCCCCCACAGGCCCAAGAATCGGCTTGCCTGGAACTGCCAAACAGGTGCCAGCATATGCTTGCTGCCTGAGGTCACAAGGAGAAATACACTTGGCCCACCACTGCTACCACTGAAACCTGAAAAAGTAACCAATAACTTCACCCTAACACACTAAGGAATCCACAGATACCAGTAAGGCTATTTATGACCAAGGAAATCATACAGAGTCTTCACCACTGCATACACTAAGAAGCAAAGCCAAATGGCCCTACACAACCAACATCATAGTCACATCTTCAAGAAAAACTGTCCCTCCAGCTCGCAATGAATGTAAATTCAAAAATAAGAAGAAGTGACTTGCTTCAGATGTGCAGAAATCAATGTAACAACACAGGAAGCATGAAAAAGCAATGTAATATGACACCCTCAAGGAAGACAAGAATTCTCTAGCAATAGCTCCTAACTAAAAAAAAGTCTTCAAAACGCCAGATAAAGAATTCAAAATATTGATTTTTAAGGAAACCTAATTAGATGCAAGAGAAATCTAAAACCAATACAAAGAAATCAGAAAATCAATTCAGGATATGAATGATAAATTTACCAAGAAGACAGATATCTTTTCAAAAATCCAAACAGAAATTCTGGAACAAAAATTATTTATTGAAGGGATTACAAAAAACATTCAAAAGCTACAGCTTTCTCCCATTAGACCGAGCAAAAGAGCAGAACTTCAGAACTTGAATACAAGTATTTTGAAATAATCCAACGAGGCAAAAATAAAGAAAAAATAATAAAAAGGAATGAACAAAGTGTTTGAGTCATTTGGAACTACATAAACCAACTGAATTAACAACTCAATACATATGCATTCAACACTGGAGCACCCAGATTCATAAAACAAGTATTACTAGAACTAAAACTAAGAAAGAGATGGACAGCAACACAATAATAGTGGGAATGCAACACCCCATTCTCAGCATTACCCAGATCATCTAGACAGAAAATCCATTTAAAAATTGGTCTTAAATTAGACTTTACACCAAATGGGATGAACAGACATTTACAGAACATGCTATACAACAATTGCAGAACATACATTCTTCTCAACAACACAAGGAACATCCTCCAAGACAGACCATATGTCAAACCATAAAACAAGTCTCAACCAATTTTTAAAAACTGAAATCATATCAAGTATTTTCTCACACTATAATGGAATAAAACTAGAAATCAATACCAAGAAGTACTTCAAAAATGATACAAATACATGGAAACTAAACAGCATGCTACTGAGTGATCATTGGTCAATGAAGAAATTAAGATGGAAATCTAAAAATTTTTTAAACAAATGAAAATATAAATGCAACATACCAAAACCTGTAGGATACAGCAAAAGCAAAGAGGGATGTTAATAGCATTAAATGCCGACATCAAAAAGTAGAAAAAGTACAAATTAACAACCTAACTTCACATCTCAAGGAACTAGAAAAGCAAGAAAAAACCAAATTCAAAATTAGCCGAAGAAAAGAAATAACAAAGATCAGAGCACTACTAAATAAAATAGAAACCAAAGAAACAATACAAGGAATCAACAAAAAGCTGGCTTTTCAAAAAGATAAACAAAAGTGTTAAACTTCTAGTTAGACTAACCAAGCAAAAGAAAAAAAGAGATCCAAATAAATCAGAAATGAAAGTGGAGACATTACAACTGATACCATTGAGATACAAAAGATCATCAGAGATTATTATTAACAACTAGCTGCTCACAAACTAGAAAACCTGGAGGAAATGGATAATTTCCTTGAAACATATACCTCCCAAGATTGAAGCAGGAAGAAATAGAAAGCCTGAAGTGACCAACAAAGAGCAATGAGATTGCATCAGTAATAATAAATCTCCCAAAAAAGAAAAGCCCAGGACCAGATGGATTTACAGTAGAATTCTACCAAACATACAAAGAAGATCTAATACCAATCCTCCTGAAACTGT
Source organism: Cacajao melanocephalus (assembly GCA_963573385.1). Classification (NCBI taxonomy): domain Eukaryota; kingdom Metazoa; phylum Chordata; class Mammalia; order Primates; family Pitheciidae; genus Cacajao; species Cacajao melanocephalus. The sequence goes on from CAUYLG010004759.1 coordinate 23,649, forward strand.
TCCTAAAAAATGAGAAGGAGAGAATTCACCCTAACTCATTCTACAGGGTCAGTATCATTCTGATACCAAAACCAGACAAGTACATAACAACAACCAAAAAGAAAACTATAGACCAATATTCCTGATGAATATAGACTCAAAAATCCTCAACAAAATGCTAACAAACCAAATCCAACAGCACATCAAAAAGATAATACACCATGATCAAATGGGTTTTATATCAGGAATGTAAGGATGATTCAATATACACAAATCAGTAAGTGTGATACATCACACAAACAGAATTAAGGCAAAAACCACCTGATCATCTCAACAGACATAGAAAAAGCATATGATAAAATTCAGCATCCGTTCATAATAAAAACTCAACAAACTAGGCATAGGAGAAACATGCCTCAAAATAATATGGGTCATATGCAACAAATGCACAGCCAACATCATACTGGATGGGAGAGAGTTGATAGTATTCCCTCTAAGAACTGGAACAAAACAAGGATGTCAACTTTCACCATTCCTACTCAATAGAAGTCATACTCAGAGTAATCAGGCAAGAGAAAGGAGTAAATGGCATCCAAACTGGAAAAGAGAAGGTCAAATTTTCCCTATTTGCTGATGATGTGATCTTATATCTAGAAAAACCTAAGGACTTCACCAAAAAACTCTTAGATTTGATAGATGTATTCAGTAAAGTTTCAGGATACAAAATCAACATACAAAAATCAATAGCATTTCTATACACCAGTAACAATTTAGCTGAAAACAAAATCAAGAAGGCATTCTGATTTACGATAGCTATAAAAAAAATAAAATACCTAGGAATATATTTAACCAAGGAGATGAAAGATCTCTATAAGGAAAACTACAAAACGCTGGCAAAAGAAATTGTAAATGACACAAACACAAAAAATCTCATGCTCATGCATCGGAAAAATCAATATCATTAAAATGATCATATTGCCCAAAGCAATCTACAGATTCAGTCAATTCCTATTCAAATACCAATGTCAGTCATTTCTTCACAGAACTAGAAAAAGAATCCTAAAATTTATATTTAACCAAAAAGAGCTGAAATAGCCAAAGCAACCCTCAGAAAAAACAAACAAAAAAAACAAGGCTGGAGGCATAATATTGCTTTACTTCAAATTATACTACAAGGCTATGATAACCAAAACAGCGTGTTACAGGTATAAAAACAGACACATAGATCAAGGAAACAGAACAGAGAACCTAGAAATACAGCCACATATTTACAGCCAATTGATCTTTGACAAAGTCTATAAGAACATACCCTGGAGAAAAGACACCCTTTTCAATAAGTGGTGCTGGGAAAATCTGATTGCCAAATGCTGAAGAATGAAACTGGAGCCCTATCTCTCACCATATACAAAAATCAATTCAAGATGATTAAAAACTTAAATGTAAGATCTGAAACTATAAAAATGCTAGAACAAAACCAAGGGAAAACTCTTCTGGACATTGGTCTATGCAAAGAATTCATTACTAAGGCCTCAAAAGCACAGGCCACAAAAATAAAAATAGACAAATAGGACTTAATTAAGCTAATAAGTTTCTGTACAGCAAAAGAAATGATCAACAGAGTGAACAGACAACTTACTGAATGGGAGAAAATAGTTGCAAACTATGCAGATGATAAAGGACTAATATCCAGAATCTACAAGGAGCTCAAATAATTAAACAACAATAAAAAATCCTCAACATTACTAATCATCAGAAAAATGCAAATAAAAACCTTAATGAGATAGCATCTTACACCAAGCTGATTGGCTATTATCAAATAGTAAAAATAACAGATGTTGGTCAAGATGCAGAGAAAAGGGAACACTTACACTGTTGGCTGGAATGTAAATTAGTTCAACCTCTATGGAAAACAGTATGGAGATTTCTCAGAAAACTAAAAATAAAACTATCATTTGATCCAACAATCCCACTATTGGGTAACTACCCAAAGGAAAGGAAATCATTATGACAAAAAGATACCTTCACTTGTATGTTTCTCATAGGATTGTTCACAACAACAAATACATGAAATCAACTTAACTGTCCATCAACAGATGATTGGATAAAGAAAATACGGTATATGGACACAACGGAATACTTACTATTCGGCCAAAGACTTGTAAATATGAAATTTCAAAGTAAATATGAAATTTGCAGCAACATTGATGGAACTAGAAGCCATTTTTAAGTGAAACAAGTCAGACACAGAAAGACAGGTATCACACATTCTGACTTACAAGTGGAAGCTAAATAATGTGTACACATGGACATAGAGTGTGGAATTATGGAAAACAGAAACTTGGAAGGATGAGGGGATGGAAGGGGGGTGTATTATGAGAAATTACTTAATTGGTACAATGTGTGTTATCTGGAAGATGGTGCCCTAAAAGCCCTGGCCACTACTACACAATCTATGTATGTAACAGAATTGCACCTGTACTCCAAAATTTATACAAATTAATGATAATTTCAAAAACATAGGATCTGTTTCAGGACCTTAAATTTGGGTTGGGTAGAGCAGGACAATGTAATGCATCGTTTCCTCATTCAGCAATGGCCTGAGCAAAACCTCAGATGGCTCACCTCTAGAGGAAGAGGACAAAAGCAGGTCAGGACAGAGTGACGATTTGCAATTTGAACTGCTTGCTCCCTGGAGATGGGACAGGCACCAGGTTTCAGCGTGGAGATCCAGAGAAGGCATGGATGTCTTACTAAAAGGAGGGAATAGTTTAGAGAAAATGGGCAGGAGTAAGCTGAGAGTGAGTTGTCAGAAGTCACAAGCCCTTAGGAAAGGATTGTAAGAAATTAGCCCACTGAGAAGAAAAGGACTGAAATACCAATGTGCTGCCTTCTAAGGTGAGAGGAACACTCAGAGCCAACTACAGGCAGGAGAAGCCCTGAGGAAGAAGTGAGGAAGAAGTTAGGAATGTTGTGAAAACCATGTGGGCCATCTCTCCAGTCAAGGGAGAAAAGGAGCCCAAAAGGGGACTGTGGGCCAAAAGAGGTATCAGCTCTGAAGAATTGTCATCAGATTAACTTCTAAAATTGAAAATTGGGATTCGTTCCCTAGGGTGTACCGATGGGCTACAGGTGTCTGAAAATATTTTGCTGTTGAAAGCAAAATTGTTTGTGTTTAGGCATTTTTTTCTGGGGAGAGTTTCTATAGCTTTCATCAGATTCTCCAAGGGGGTCTTTGCACCATAAAGATCTTCACCAAGATTCACCCTTGACATACTTGAAGGAAGACAGTATAATTCTAGAGGACACAAACCATTTACTGAATAATCTCTCAGATAATCTGATCATCATCTAACCAAGAAGAGCCTACTGAGGGAGCAGAACATAGTGCTACTATGGGAAAATGAGGTCATTCTTTCACCCATTCGATTAATAAATCTTTGTTGAGTACTATTTAGATTCTGGGATACAGTACAAGACAAAAAAGAGAAAAACAGTTCCTGCCAAGTAGATTGAAACTTCCGTTCCAGTAAGGGGAGTCTAGCTAGGAACAAAACAAATGAATAAAATATTTAGCATGTTAGAGGGGTTCAATGTTAAACTGAATGATACAGGAAGGCTTACTGAAGTGATGTTTGAGCAAAGACCTGAAGATAGTAAGGGACCAAGCCATGCAGCTACCTGGGGATAGAGGATTCCAGGCAGAGGAAACAGCAAATGCAAGGGCCTGAAGGCAGGAAAAAGGTTAGGATGTTTGAATAGGCTGGTGATGCTAGTGAAATGAGCATGGGAAAGGGTTCTAGAAAACAAGTTCAGCGGGGAAATGTGGGGGAGGGGGACAGACTGTGTGCTATAAGATTATTATAAGGCTTTTGACTTTTACTCTGAGTGAGGAAGGAAGCTACTGGAGAATGATGAGCTGAGAAGAGTCTTGGTATGACAGGTTTAACAGGCTCACTCTGGCCGCTCTGTTGAAAACAGACTGTAAGATGGCAGGGGTGAATGTGTGGAGATGAGTTTGAAGGCTAGTACTGTAATTTGACAAGAAAGGATTCCAATTGCATCAGGGTGGTAGTAGTGAAGGTGGTGGGAAGGGTACAGGCTCTGGGTGGAAAAACCATAGAAAGTTTCACAAAGGGCAAGAAAGAGGTGGCAGCAACATGTCTCAGTGACTTCACAACATTTGGGAGGCACACTTTGCTGTGGGAAGCAGAAAAGTTCCTCTTCAAAGTTTCCTTGCTTGTTAAATAACAAATCCTTCTTGCTGTTTGCTAATAACTCTTTGTTAAGTCCTATCTTATATAGCTGTTAAATATGCTTACAGGCACATAGTACATTCTATGTCCTTGTACTTTAACCAAGATTATCTGTGCTAGATGTGCTCACAGGCATGTCCCAGCTCATAGCCTATGCCCCTTCCTTTTTTGGACTTCCTTTTTGTTCTCCATTACTTTTACCTGTTTAGAAAAGTTTTAAATTGTTAGCCATTTGGGTTTTAGTTTAGATTGTGAGGTCTGGCTCCAGCCAACAGAGATCAGACATGGCAGTAAGGACAATCCCCAAATATGCAAGGGATATATATGTCTGCTTTTCCTTTGTTCATAGTACTCTTGTGGCAAGATGGCTGGTGAGGGTACCCTTCCTGCAGAAAGTAAAAATTGCTTTGCTGAGTGATCCTTTGTTTCAGTGCTAATTTTTCTTTGTGGCACTGAGCATCTGTTTCTAACACTTGCCCATCTAGTCAACCCGTGTTAGAAGTGCTTTCCAAGTGGTAATGTGCTGTGGTAAAGCCCTGGCCCTGCCCCTCACCTGCTGGGCCCATGGGACAGGTCATTTGTCCCTTTAAGACCAACATTCCCTAACTTACAAATAGTAAGAACAAATTTCTGATTAGCCCAAGTGGCCTAAAATGAGACTCTAAACTGTCTTAAAAATGCCTTCACATTCTAGAATCTATGATTTGGGTTAGTAACTTTATGGCTGCACACGGTGGCTCATGCCTGTAATCCCGGCACTTTGGGAGGCCAAGGCAGGTGGATCAGCTGAAGTCAGGAGTTCGAGACCAGCCTGGCCAACAAGGGGAAACCCTGTCTTTATTAAAAATATAAAAATTAGCTGGGTGTGGTGACACATGCCTGTAATCCCAACTACTTGGGAGGCTGAGGTAGGAGAATCACCTGAACCCAGAAAGTGGAGGTTGCAGTAAGCCAAGATCGCACCACCACACTCCAGTATGGGAGACAGAGCGAGACTCCATCTCAAAAAATAATAATAATAATAATTCTAAGATGCCGTATCAGAGGCAACACTGTTTTTTGAATAAGTAAGTGGTGTTGCACTCTGATTTTCCCTCCCCTGGACTTTCCACCGCCTACAGGACTTACGCTTGACTTGCTTCTCAGGGTGGTGGTCTTGGGGAGTGGTGCGGGTAAAATCCCCATGTGTATCATGACAGAGTACAATAGTTCACTATGGCAAGGCTCAGCCAAGCATCACAGTAGCCACAGAACCTAGTGAAAGTACACGGATAGCATTTTGACTCAGAGCAGGTGCATGATTAGGCAACATCCACTATCCTTGTCTTTGCAGTTAACTTAAAGCACTGGACTGGAGAAAACAAAAAAGCATGGTTCACTATCTCATAATCCAGCACAATAAGGAAGGTCACAGCTAAGATTTTCCGGCATGTACCTGCTGGTAATTTGTTCCCAGAGAAAAAGACAGGGTAAAATCAATGCTGATGTCCCCTTTCTTGGTCCCAGACTCATAAGATCTCTTGGTAGTTCCTGCTCTTGGTTTCTTTGAGAAGCTAATGTATCTAACCAGCAAATTTCTCTTGATTGCTCGACATTATTGGATATGATTTCTATTTGTAACCGAATAAACTCTGAAATGTATCAATTAAGATTCCATAGCGACTTGGGGGAAATGCTTAAGCCATAAAATTTTTTTAAAAGTGCCTAGATGTAAATAGCAGATGAAAGAGAAACATAAAAGTGCCTCTGGTGGAGTATTTTTTCTTTACTTTTCATAAAATCATTGTGGTATTCTTGAAATTTCTGAAAGAAGCTGTTGGGCAGTCAAATAAATATTTAACATTCAAATGATGAAAGCCTCCCTAAATGATATCCAAAATAATGCACCACACAGTCAATACATAATTATACATTTAAAGTTATCTGGAGTTGACCCAAGTAGGCATGCTCCTAAAAAGTTGAAGGAAAATGTTAGCTTGAGAACTCATACGTGTCAGTTCTTTCATATTTTTATAAAAGGAGAGAAATATACTAGATTCATGTGTTTGTTAATTTCAGATAGTTTTTGCATCCGTTTTCTTTAGTCAGGACCCTCCTCAAATGTAGAAACATCACCAGGATTCCCAGAGAGCTCAGATTCTTAAGCTGTGAAACCCAGAAAAGTGTTGAATACTTGCAGGTGTATAGAAATCAGCATTTCACTGTATACCTGCAAGATTCCAGACACAATTCCTGAACCCTCCCCAGTCCAACCATCCCTCTTTTGGACAGCAGCTTTACTTTCCTGTGCTGACTTACACAGCCTAACTCATGCTTTCAATATAGTTCTTGCCATCAGCTCCCAGAACCAGGCAGACTCACGGTGCTGCATGAGCCAGTGCTGCTGGGGACCCACAGTCAACCCATTTGTTTTACAGACGAGAGTACTTTGGCCCAGAGAGGAGAAAAAACTGCTCCCAGATATCATAAACATTTACTTAGTGCAAAGGACTTGCTTTCCCTCCAGTTAATTTGGAGATGGCTCTTTGAGATGACCCGGGTGGGGCGGGGGTGGGAAGCTAGAAGCTCTGAGTCCACTTTTCCTCCACATTTGACAGAGGACTTGGACATAGGCATGCAGAGAACTGTTTTCTGGTTGTCTCTCTTGAGCACTGCTCAAGGAGCTATCACATCTGAAGCTACTTCCTACTCCCTGAGATGTTATAGGTGCCTGCCCACGAAAGCCTGCAGGGGTCCTTACCTCCAGAGGGTGCGCCAGCAACTCTCCTGAGGAATTTAACCCACTCCTCCATCTCCGCCTGGGAGCTGGCCATGAGGACATAGGAGTCCTGTCCCATGCGATTCTGGTCCCATGAGGCTGGAGGAAGAAGTAGCACTTGTGAAAGTCTTAGAGTGATAAGGGCATGAAAGCAAGGGGAAGGGAACCAGACCTGAATTAATTTCTTGGTTCAGTGAAGCACTACCAGCCAAACAACACAATGCATTGTCTAATTATCCTCAATAGAGCTGGATATTCGGGCACTCCTACTGTTTTTGCTGAAGCTCTAACTCTACAGACAAATAATTGAACATAATGGTTTGTAACTGGGATGGCTTGGGCTGACAGCTGCTTTCATTAAGAAGACAGAAGTCATTTCCTACCAAAAGGAAAAGGAAGTTTGTGGTGCAGTTTCAAGACAGATGAGACAGGGTCAGCCCATAAAAGTTAGAAGACTTTAGATCATCACGCCAATCACTGATACTTTCCTAAGCTGGCCCTGAGCTCAGTTGTGGAGGTAGCGAAGGGGATGAAAACCTCAGGTGGGAGTGACAGTGAGCACATGTGTGCTTTTTTCACAAAATTGGTGCTTGATGATCATATTTCTGCTCTCCTAACCACACAAGACCTTGCAAATGAAGGTTCTCAATACTCAGGTAACGGATATATGAAACCAGTTAGAACTTTCTTTACCATTTTCACTTCAAACCTAAGATTATAGAAAGGTGAACTGTTTCCTTGATTGGTGTTCTCAAATGTACAAAAAAGGTAGGAGAAATTGAAGGGGACAGCGAGCAGGGAGGAGACAAAGAGAAAGAATGTGGGAAAGTGAAAAATAAGGAGAAAGTAGCAAGAGAGGAGAAAGGAGAGTATCCAACACAGGTCTTAGACCATGCAGTTAGTTAGTATCAGATCTGAGACTTGAACTCTAACTTCATCCACGGACCTCCTTGCAAATGGAAATCCGTGAAGTTGGGATTTTCTTTAGTTGATGAAAATAAAAAGATCTTAAAGGGGACAAGAAAATAATAGTTATCCGTTTCCATTATGGGATACTACTAAATTTCAAAGTGCCTTCGTAAGCATCAATCCATTCTTCTCACAATGGCAGGCCATCTCCCTCAGAGAGCTTGCTCTAGCCGAACAGTTGTGCCTAAACCTGTATTTTCCTGCAGGGCAGCAAAAGAATTTCAAATCCCCTTTGGTTCTGGTCTCTTGGACCTATCTTAATATCACCAAGCTTCACGTACTTTCACTCTTTGGGATGACCTGATTCTGAATCCATCTTGTCATTGGGTCATCAGCTTTTCAGTCCATTAAAGCCCTGGCCATTAGGAGTATCCTGAGACCTGGATGTTTTCAGAAGTAAAATGACAAGTAAAAAATACTCAGGGAAGGATGAAAAGACCCTCTAGGAATTATAATATCCCTTTGAAATAAAATAAGGAGTTAGTATTACTTCCATTTTATAGATAATAGAACTGAATCCCAGAGATGCAAAAGCATCAATCCATCAGTATCCAGCGAGTTGCTGCCAAACGCAGGGCAAGACCCTCAGTCTCCCTACTCCCACGAAAGATTCCACTGGCCTATATTGCTTCTAAATTTGACCTTGGACAAAATTTATCTGGTGTCCTTCCCCTTCCCTGTCTGCCATGCCTCAACTCCAGTCTACTATGTTGTTAAAACATGCCTTCTCAGTTTACCCTGATTCCTGGGAGGTCCTTTTGTTCTATCATGAGCAACCCCACTGGGAAACACCCAGGTCTCAAGATGTTTCTGAATGAGGAGGACTTCCATGAACTAACTCTTCTGGTTGGGAGAGCTGATGGCCTGATGATAGGATGACTGAGAATCAGATTGTCCCAAAGGGTGAAACAAGGTGAAGCTTGCTGACATTAAGATAGGTCCAAGAGACCAGAACTAAAGGAGACTTAAAAGTCTTCTGTTGTCGCACAAAAAAAGTAAATATTTGGGCATAATTGGGGTGTAGGACAGACTTTCATGAAGAGAAAATGCCTGACATGAATGCAAAGCTCATGAAAAGCTACTCTGACCTCAGGCACATCATTTCTCTGACTTAAACATAGCCTGTTCAACATGTGTTACCCACTGGGCTATTTCTCTTGTTGGAAATGGACCTCTCTTCTTTTCTTGATCTGTCTAGGGAACCCCTATCCATTCTTTAAAACCCAGCTCAAATGCTATCTTTTCTAGGGACCTTTTCTTTCTCCTACTCCAAATGGAGTGGGGAGTCCTTATTCTATAATCCCTTAATATCTTGTCCTTACCCCTATCACTGCAGTAGCTAAATTATCTTGAGCAACAGTTTTCTTACCAGCATAATGGAGACATTACTTAATATGTCCAAAACGAATACCCTTACCCCTACCCCAAAAAAACTTGCTACATGCACAAATCTCAGCAAACCTCAGCAAATCCGACTTTTCCATTGTTTAGGCCAAAACCTTGGAGTCAATGTTGATTTCTCTTTCCCACATCCAATTCATGAGCAAATGAAGCCCTCCCTACCTTCAAAATGTAATCAGAAATTGCTTACTTCTCAGACTCTTCATCATTGCTATCTCTGACTTGGATTCTTGCAAAAGCCTCCTCACTGATCTCCTTGTTCTGGCCTTGCCCCCGCCACTTACTTTTCTTTTCAATTCAAAAGAATTTTAAAACATGTGCCATGTCATGTCACACCTCTGCTCAAAACTTTCCAGTAGCTTCCCATCCTTCTAGCAGAAAAGCTAAAATTCTCACATTGCCTGCAAGTGCCTATGAAATCTGGGCCCACCCCCGAGTAAATGTCCTATTCTTGTCTCTTGCCATCATTTCACTCTAATCACACTGGCCTCCTTGACCTTCCTTAAACATATGAAATAGGCTCAGAGACTTTGTGCTGGTCATTTCCACTTCCTGGAATGCTCTTTCTCCAGTTGTGCTCTTAGCTGACTCCCTCACTGCCTTCAGAACTGTGCCCAAAAATCACCTTCTCAATGACACAAACTCTGCTGGCTCTGTTTACAATAACCAATCAACCACCTCAGCCAGCACCTTCTCTCTCTTTGGTTTAATTTTCCCCATAATTGTTATCTTATCAGAAAAACTATATAATTTGCCCATGTGTTTGGTTTGCTGCTAGTCTCTTCCCACTAGACTGCAAGGTGCACGCAGGCTGCTTTGTTCTTTGCTACATTCCCAGTCCTACAAGAGGACTTGGCTCATAGGAGATGCTCAGTGAATTTGTTGTATAAATGAGTGACGACAGATCATAAAGTGGTATGAGAACTAAATGAGATAACATATGCAAGAGAAGGAACAACCCCGTATCCCTGGTGATTCCCTGGGAATCAGGGAGGAGAATAGTTACTCTACGAGAGGTCAGTAGGGAGAGGGAAGCCTACCCTAAATTGTCACCTGTCCCCAGTTAAAAAAAAATCTAGCATGACTATAATTAAAGGTTTCCGTGTGGCCTTTGTTCAGCTAAAACTGGTGATCACAGAGAGAGGATCCTATCTAGGAAGCCTATTTCTCATACCAACATTAGCCCCTGAGAATCATCTTGCAGAAGAGGAACTAAAAATTCTCTATGTTATAACATGAGGGATGTCTCACTTTAGGGTTGGGTGGAACCTTGGAAGACGATGGTATCTTTAGGAAAATTCTTACTATTACTTTAGAATTATTTGTCTTTATGAGATGTATTTGTGTGGGAATAGAGTAAGGGAGAGACAGGAGAGAGGGAATTTGTTTCAGAATTCCTCTAGCAGCCCAGGAGACTGCTGCAAACATGAGTGATAATAAGAGAACAAACTTTCATCTTGCACTGGTATACCAATGTTGAAGAGTAGGTATTTTTGGTGCAAAGCCCACAGTGAATTTTCAGCTGGATCTCTCAGTAGGGTTTCTTTAGGTTGAAAATCCAGACTTTAGGATATACATGTTACCATGGATGGTTGTGTCCCATAAATTGCACTGTGAGAGGAATCCTAAGAATAAAATAACCATTGCGGAAAGGGAGAGAGAGATTCCTAGCTAGGAGAGGCAAGAAGCAGACTTTCCTGATTTTCCTCTGAAGAGAAAGAGAGGAAGACAGACTTTCAGATAAAAAAGCAAGGGAGGCTGGGCATGGTGGCTCACACCTGTAATCCCAGCACTTCAGGAGGCTGCGGCAGGTGGATCACCTGAGGTCAGAAGTTCGAGAACAGCCTGGCCAACATGTGAAACCCCGTCTCTACTAAAAATACAAAAATTAACTGGGCATGGTGGCACACACCTGTAGTCCCAGCTGCTCAGGATGCTGAGGCAGGAGAATTGCTTGAACTGGGGAGACAGAGGCTATAGTAAACCCAGATCGAACCATTGCACACCAGCCTGGGTGACAGAGCCAGACTCCATCTCAAAAAAAAAAAAAAAATTAAAAAAAATAAGCAAGAGAGTGCCCTGAGGGAACCATCTAGGAACTTAAAAAATGTTTTATTTGTGTTCTATAAATAATCATAGCCAAGTTTGGGATTTTTCTACATTATAATTATCTCTAGATTATTCTCAAATATCAAACACTGATATGATATGCACTGTACCAAATGTTTCATATCAAGTTCTTTATTTAATCCTCACCATCATCATTATCGTCCCCATTTTATAGACAAAAAGTCAGAGGCAGGGAGAAATTAAGTAACCTCTTACACAAATAGTAAGTGCCAGGATCAGAGCAGGCTGGCTCCAGACTGGACACTGTAACTCTATGCTACACTGCCTTCTCCATCAACCTTCTTATGCATACAGTCACCTTGTGTGAGTGGGAAGGAGGGAGTGAAGAAAAGGGGCACTCAGGGGCCATATGGCCTCCCCTGCTGTGGTCAGTACAGTAGTAGCAGCAAGGTGACATAGACAGATCAGTCACTAGTTCTGGAGCCCCTGGCAGGGCTATGGCTAGCATAGGAGCAAGAGACAGGGAAAAGGGTAGAAGCATCTCAGTGTGGCAGATCCAGGAGCATGACCCAAACTCCCCTTGTTCCAAATGCATTCGAGGAAGGAAACTCTTGATTTGAAAGAGGCACCCTCCAATGTGCCAGTCATGTATGCAGTAGGTGGCATGCAGCACCTGACATGTGCTGAGTGCTCGGGAAGTTGGAGCTGTCATTTCTCATTAGGTCCGTGGAACCACCTGGGGCTGCTGACTTTTTACAATTTTTGACCCATAGAATGGCAATTTCACATGGTCCCATTTATATTTTAACTGAAATCTAATGACCTACTCACCATCTAGACTGAGTTCATTTTAGTAAGTAGAAAGGGTGCACTTTTCATGTGAGTGGCTCAGTTCCTGGTACAGTACCTGGCTCCTAGCACACAGCGTTGAACAAAATGCTCACCTACTTATTTCATGGACATTATTCAAGCACTTGATACTAGTTAATAAATGAGGATAACTTCATTAACTGTATATAGAACCACTGTATGCTCTTAATAGTCTGGTTGGTTAGTTGGTCGAATGACTCTCCAAATATAGCTTTGACTTCTAGGATCCAGAAGTAAAATTTTACTTCTGTAAAGAATTTTATGTGTTCTCATTGTTCAATACCCGCCTACGTGTACCTATGCAACAATCTTGCATGTTCTTCACATGTACCCCAAAACCTAAAATGCAATTAAAAAAAAGAATTTTACTTCTGTAAGACTTTTACTTCTGTACTGTTCCTGTGTCCTACCTGTTGTGGCCTACCTGGAATGATTTCAAAGACAAACTTCCCAGCTTCTTCTGGGTTCGTGGCAATCTCCTTGATTGTACTTCCTGGTAGATATATGCAGCCCTGAAAGATGAAAAGTCAGGCTTTAAGGATAAGCAGCAATTTAACACCTATGAACTAAAATTGAGTTGGAGAACAGATAGGATAATGATGAGATGGGGGCGAGAGCAGGAGGAAAGGGACATGGGAAGCTAGCATCTCAGTTTTTTTTTTTAATTTTTATTGTATTTTATGTTTTGGGGTACATGTGAAGAACATGCAAGATTGTTGCATAGGTACACACGTGGCAGTGTGATTTGCTGCTTTCCTCCCCTTCACCTATATCTGGCTTTTCTTCCCATGC